>PVKE010008898.1:0-46367 GCA_004027555.1 Craseonycteris thonglongyai | reverse complement strand
AAAGTACTCATTTTGCTCAGAAAATTTCTTGTTGAGGTCATTTAACTGTGTTTGGGTACTTTGCCAGCATTGAGTGAGCTCTCTGAGTGTCTTGATTAATGCAGCCCTGAATTCTGTTTCACTTAGATTTGATTCCAAGTGTGCAAGGTCCTTTACTAAAGACTGCCCCTGATCTTCTGGAGGGGCTTTGGATTCTGAGATGTGCATTGTGTTTGATGTGGTTCTTTTTGCTTTAGGCATGAGTCTGTTTTCCCTCTGGGGCGTTGCCTATCAGATGGGCTTCTCTTTATTTTTTCTTTTGGGCTCAGTTGTGGGAGAAGGAGATTTTGGGAGAGGGTTGGGGAAAGCAGATAGCTTCTGTGTCCTGGAGCACTTCAGGTTGCTGTCTTAGCTGTTAGATAGCGGGGTGGTAAAGGTGTGGCCAGGTGTGGGAGCATGTGAGTAGGAGCTAGGGCGGGCCTGAGACACAATAGCAGATTCCTCTTTCAGCAGGGGGCTGGTGGTTCAGTGCAGGCGGGGTGCAGGAGCTCCGGTCTTTCTCTCCTCCTCCAGGCTGCCCCTCCTTCAATTTTATTTGGAAGCCACTCCCGTAGGGCAGTGCTTGGATGGGCTGGGGCTTGGCAGAGGCTCTGGTTGGTCGCGTAGTGCTGCGTGTAGGCAATGACGCCGCGGTGTCTCAGGCGGCAGCCCAGTTGTGTGCCTGCGGGCTGCAGCACCCGAGCGGCCTGGTGGGCGGGACGCTGAGAGCCCAGTTGCATGCTCATCAGCAGGCAGCAGTGCTGCAGTGGCCCTGTGGGCGGGGCACCAAAAGCCCTGTGCGCACAGGCCATAGCTCTGGCGGCAGCCGCTCTATGCTCCCGGCTCTGTTGAGACCACTGGATTCACTCTAAGCACGTCTATGCACCTATGCCCACTCAAGCCCCAGCCCTCACTCCGAGAGCCCTGTCTTCAGAAGGCGCTCCTTCACAGTCAATCTCCTCCGTAAATCAGGGGTGCTGAGCTGTTGTGGGCTGGTGCCCTGCTCTCACCCCGCCTGCCGGGAAGTGCAGCTGCCCTGCTCCACAGTCCTTGTTCCACTTTAGGCTCTGTGATCTGATTAGTGCACTGTGCGCTGTCCCTTGAGTTCGGATGTTAAATTGTCCACAGTCTTGTGGGGCTTTCATGCTCCCTAGGTCTCAGCTTCCAGCCCGCCCTCGATCCAGCTCCACTTTGACCGTAGTCCCCCAATCCCCCTTTGTTTTTGCCAGCCCCGGGCCGTGCTCCGAGTCTCTGTCCCCGAACCGCTGCTTCCTTTTTCCTCTCCCACTCTCCCCTTTTTTCTCTAACCTTTGTGTGTTGTTCTGCGTTGTGTGGTTCTCTTAGTTGAGGTTTCTTCTCAGGGTTTCCCCTGTGGATTCCCCTCTGTTCACAAGGCCCTTCCCAGGCAGTTATTGGCGTTCTCCTCTCATGCTCCCATCTTTTTTTTTTTTCCAGGCTACAAATCTTAAACAACCCCTTTATCTTTTTCTACTACAGGGCTTTCATGGGAATTTTTCCTTTTCTTTTTTATGTTACCATATTTTCTTTTCCTTTGCTTCCTCTTTTCCTTTCATTTTCAAATTGTTTTTCATGATTTCTTTTATATGTACTCTATTTTTTAATTACAAAATTTTGTGTATACTTTAAAATTTTCTAATTTTTAATATTTTATTTTTTTTATTTTACTATTATTATTTCTTCTTTTTTGTTCCTTTCTTTTTTCTTTCAAAGTATGCATAGGCAACCTGAACAGTTGACCTGCCCACGTGGGGGACCTCCAGGTAGCTGAGCGATCAACTGTTCCCTACCAGTGTGGGAAGACTCGCTTTTGGTCTTTTGCAAAAGCAGTTGCCTGAAACTACCTGGGGAACTCTCAGTGCTGCTTTTCCATCTTCCAGGGCAGCTTCCAGTGTGCTGCAAGTTGCATTCCGTGGGATTCTCAGGGTTTTTTCCTTTTTCTTTCTTTCTTTCTTTTTTTAAAATATATTTGTTTGCGTGTTCGTGTTTGTTTATTTTATTCTTCTTTTTCAAAGTGAACACAGAACCCATAGAGATTTGCTCTGTCAACACAAAGGCACCCTAGGTGGCTCGGTGATTGACTCCACCCTACAAAGGGCGGAAAATTTACTTATAGATTTTAGCAGGAGCAGCTGTCGGTGGCAGACCAGGGTGCTTTACTTGCTGCTTTGCCACTCCCCACCCCACCCCCACCCCCACCCCCGGTCAGTTAATGAGCTTCTGGAGAGAGGCATACTGTTCAATTGCAACTGAAGTACATGCATAACACACTCAAGAGACAATCTTAGATACACAAACAGGAGACCAAACAAACTGCACCATTTCAAGTTCACATGGAACATTTTCCAAGGTAGACCACATAATAGGCTACAAATCATGCCTCAACAAATTTAATATAATTGAAATTATATCAAGAACTTTCTCTGACCACAGTAGTGTGAAACTAGAAATCAATTACAAAAACAAACAAAACAAACAAACAAAAAACTGAAAAACACATAAACATATGGTGGCTAAACAATATGCTACTAAACAATGACTGGGTGAACAATGGGATTAAGGAAGAAATTAAAAGGTACCTTGAGACAAATGAGAATGAAAAAATAACTATTGAAATTTTGGGGACACAACAAAAGCAGTCCTAAGAGGGAAATTCATAGCAAATGCAGACCTACCTGAAGAAATAAGAGAAAGCACAAACAGTTTAACTTCACACCCAAGGAAACTGAAAAAAGAACAGCAAACAAAGACTATAATGAGTACAAGAAAGGAAATAATAAGAATCGGTATGAAAATAAATGAAACTAAGACTAAAAAGACATCAAAAAAGATCAATGAAGCCAAGAGTTGGTTCTTCAAAAAAAATTTTTTTAATTGACAAAACTTTAACCAGATTCCTCAAGAAATAGAGAGGACCCCAAATAGTACATTGGAAATGAGAGTGGAAAGGTGACACCAGACACCATAGAAATACAAGAAATTATAAGAAAATATTATGAGCAACTATTTGCCAACAAATTGGACAATATGGAAGAAATGGATAGATTCTTAAAAACATACCAGCTTCCAAGGTTATGTCAAGAAGAAACAGAAAGTCTAAACAGACAAATTACTAACAACAAAATTGAATCAGCAATCAATAAGCTCCTAACAAACAAAAGTCCTGGATCAGATGGCTTCACAGGTGAATTTTAGCAAGCATTCAAAAAAGAATTAACACCCACTCTTTCCAAACTATTTCAAAAAGTCCAAGAAGTGGGCAAGCTCCCAAACTCTTTTTATGAAGCCACCATTATCCTTATCCCAAAATCAGATGAAGACACTGCAATAAAAGAAAGCCACAGGCCAATATTTTTTTCTTTTTTTTTTTTCTTTTTAAAGATTTATTTTTAGTTTTTGACAGAGAGAGAGAGAGATAGAGATAGAGAGAGAGAGAGAGAGAGAGAGAGAGAGAAATAGAAGGGGGAGGACCCAGAGCAGTCTCCATAGTTACATATCATCAGTTTTTGACATGCTTTTGTTCCACACAAGTGAGCAGGGGCTGCACAGGGTGGGAAATGGGCCAGGGGACAAACGGGGGAATGGGGGCAAGAACCAAACTGGGAGCCTGCCGCATGGGAAGCACACCTCAGTTCAGCATATGGGTGCGCAAGGGTCGGGGCCAGGATTCGAACCTCAGTCCCAGGGGCTGCAAAGCAAGTGCTTAACCCACTGAGCCATCCCCACTTCCCCCAATATTTCTAATGAATATAAGTGTGAAAATTCTCAACATGATATTAGCAAATCAAATCCAGCAATACATTAAAAACAAAACAAACCAACAAAAAAAATCACCATCATACATCATGATCAAGTGGGATTCATTCCTGAGATGCAAAGTTGATTCAATATACATAAATCAATCAATGTGATACATCACATAAACAGAATTTTAAAAAATCATATGGTCATTTCTATAGATACAGAGAAACCGTTTAACAAAA
Source organism: Craseonycteris thonglongyai (assembly GCA_004027555.1). NCBI lineage: Eukaryota > Metazoa > Chordata > Mammalia > Chiroptera > Craseonycteridae > Craseonycteris > Craseonycteris thonglongyai. The sequence goes on along the minus strand of PVKE010008898.1, from coordinate 42,348 downwards.
TCCAGCAGACATTTATGATAAAAACACACTCAATAGTTTGGTGGTTACCTGGAGAGGGGGGAGGAGGCGGGAAGGGCAGCTGTGGGGGGAGGTGGAAGTGTACACCGGATATATGGTGATGGAGGGGGAGCTGATTCTGGGTAGTGGGCACATAATGCAATGCATGGGTGATGTGATGTGGACTTATATATCTGGAAACTGTCTAATTGTTACCAATCGATGTCACCCCATTAAATTTAACAATAAAATAAAATAAATTACAATTAGTTAGATTAACTAAATAAAAAAAAATTCCCAGCAAAGTGGGAATAGAAGAAATATGTCTCGTTATAATAAAGGCTGTATATGATAAACCCACACTAATATCATAATCAATGGAGAAAACCTAAAAGCATTTTCTTTAAGATCAGGAACAAGACAGGGGTGCTCACTGTCACCACTCTTATTCAACATTGTACTGGAAGTCCTAGCTATAGCAACCAGAGAAGAAAAACAATTCCAAATAGCAAAAGAAGAAGCAAAACTATCATTATTTACAGATGACGTGATACTGTATAGAGAGATGCCCAAAGAGTAGGCCCTAAAATTACTGAAACTGACAAAGGAATTTAGTAAAGTAGCAGGATATAAAATTAATATCCAGAAATCAGTTGCATTCTTATATACCAATAACAAACTAGCAAAAAGAAAAATTAAGAAAACAATCCATTTACAATTACACTAAAAAATAAATAAATAAAATACCTAGGAATACATTTAATCAAGTAAGATAGAGCTATACTCAAAAAATTATAAGACACTGAAGAGAGAAATCAAGGAAGATACAAATAAATGGAAACACATACATACTCATAGATAGGAGGAATAATTAATGTAGTTAAAAAAGGTCATACTACCCAAAGCAATCTATAGATTCAATGCAGTTTCTATCAAAATACCAATGACATTCTTCACAGAACTAGAACAAAGAATTCTAAAATTTATATGGAACCATAGAAGACCTAGAATAACCACAGCAACTCTGAGAAAGAAGAACAAAGTTGGAGGAATCATGTTATTAGATATCAAAGTATACAACAATGCTACAGTTATCAAAACAACATGGTATTGGCATAAAAACAGATACATAGATCAATGGAACAGAACAGAGAGCCCAGAAATAAGCCCAGATTTATATGGCCAATTAATCCATGACAAAGGAAACAAGAATTTACATTGTAGTAAAGACAGTCTATTCAACAAATGGTGCCAGAAAAATTGGACAGATACATGCAAAATAATAATAATAATAATAATAATAATAATAATAATAAAAAAATAAAATTAGACCACCTCCATTCACCATATACAAAAATAATCTCAAAATGGGTTAGAGACTTGAATTTAAGACCTGGAACCAAAACACTCCTAGAAGAATATATAGGAAATAATTTCTCAGACAATATACTTAGCAACACCTTCAATGATATATCTCCTCACACAAGGAAAGAAAAAGAAAAAATAAACAAATGGGACTATATTGGACTAAAAAGATTTTTACAGCAAAAAGAAACCATCAACAAAATGAAGATACATCCCACAGAATGGGAGAAAATATTCACCAATGAGTCATCTAATAAAGGGTTAATATCCAAAATTTATAAGAAACTAATGCAACTCAACACCAAAAAAACCCAAACTATCCAATTAAAAAATGAGCAGAAGACCCAAATAGACATTTCTCCAGAGGATATACAGATGGCCAATAGACACATGAAAAGATGCTCAACATCATTAATTATCAGAGAAATGCATATCAAAATCACAATGAGATACCACCTCACTCCTGTCAGAATGACCATCATCAATAAATTGACCAACAAGTGTTGGTGAGAATGTGATGAGAAGGGAACCCTGCTACACTGTTGGTGGGATTGCAAATTGGCACAGCCACTGTGGAAAATAGTATGGAGTTTCCTCAAAAAACTAAAAATGGAACTACCTTATGATCCAGCAATTCCACTCCTGGGTATTTATCCAAAGAATTCCAAAACACTAATTCAAAAAAGTTATGCACCCCTATGCTTATTGCAGTATTATTTACAATAGCCAAGACATGGGTACAACCTAAATGCCCATTAATAAATAATTGGATAAAGAAGCTATAGTACATTTACACAATGGAATATTAACAGCCATAAAGAATAAAATCATATCTTTTGCAACAACATGGATGGAACTACAAGATATCATGCTAAGTGAAATAAGTCAGATTGAGAAAGACAAATACCATATGATCTCACTTTTATGGAAACTAAAGAACAGAATAAATGAACAATCAAAACAAACAAATAAAAAGCTAATGGACCCAACAATAGTTTAGTGATTGCCGGAGAAACAAGGGAAAGGGATGTGTGGGGTGGGGGGAAGAGTCGGGGTCCAAATATAAGGTGATGAAAAAATAAATAAATAAAAACCTGATTCTGGATGGTGAACTCATGATACAACACATAGATAGATGATGTATTGTAGATTTGTACACCTGAAACCTATGTAACTTTACTAACAAATGTCACCCCAATAAATTTAATAGTAATAATAAAGAAGATATACAATTATAAACATATATATACCTAACAATAGAGACTCAAAATACATGCAGCAAAAACTGACAGAATTGAAGAGAGACATAGACAATTCAAAAATAATATGAAGCTTCAAAACCTTCACTTTTAATAATGGATGAAATAATTAAACAGAAAATTAGTAAGAAAACAGAAGACATAAACAAAGCTATGAACTAACCAGACCTAATAGAAATCTAAAGAACACACCCCACAACAATAGCAGAATACCCATTCTTCTCAAGTGCACAGGAATCATTCTTCAGTACAATTCAGTTGTTGCACCATAAACTGAATCTTGATAAATTTAAATGAATGGAAATAACACAAAACATGTTCCTCAACTATATTTCACTAAAATTAAAAATCAGTAACAGAGGAAAATGTGAATAATTCAAAAATACGTGGAAATTAAACAATATGCTCCTAAATAACTAATGCATCAAAGAAATCACAAGGGAAATTAGAAAATACTTTGAAATGAAAACAAAAACCCAACATACTAAAACTTATAGATTGCAGTGAAAGCAACATTAAAAAAAAAAATTATACCTATATGGAAGAGCTGAAACAAGAAAAATATTAGAATAAAATATAAATGTAAATCTTCATAACTTTGGAATTAGGTAATAACTTCTTAAAAATGACATCTAATGCAAAAACAACCAATGAAAAATAGATGCATGGGACTTCAAAGAACACAAACAAGAAAATGTAAAGATCTACAGAATGGGAGAATATGTATGTAAATCATACATTTAATAAGAAACATGTATCTAGAATAGCTTTTAAAAAACTTATACAACTCAAAAATAAAAGGCAAATAAGCCAATTTAATAATGGGCAAAGGATTTGAATAGACATTTCTCCAAAGAAGATATAAAAATGGCCACTAAGCTTATGAAAAGATGCTCACCATAATTATTCCTCAGGGAAATGCAAATCAACCACAATGAGATAGCACCTCACAACTTAGGATGGCTATAATAAAAAAGACAATAACTAGTGCTGCTAAGGATATGGAGAAAGTGAAACCCACATACATTGCTGATGGGAATGTAAAATGGTGCAGCTGCTATGAAAGACGGTTTGAAATTTCCATAAGGAGTTATAGTTACCATATAACCCAACAATTCTATTTATAGGTCTGTACCCAAGAGAAATAAGAATATATGTTCACACAAAAACTTGTACATGAATGTTCATAGCAGCATTATTCATAGTAGCCAAAAAGTGAAAACAACCCAAATGTTTATCAATCAACTCATGAATGGCTACAATAGAATACTGTGCCCCATAAAAAACTTTTTTTTTAAAGGAATAAAATTGAGTTCATACTACAACATAGAAAAACCTTGAAAATATGTTAAGTGAACGAACTCACGCATTTATATCAAATGTCCAGAATAAGCAAATGCATAGAAATAGAAATTCGATTTGTTGTTGTCAGGGGCTGGGGGAAGTGGGAATGGAGAATAACGTGATGTTTCTTTTTGGGGTGATGAAAATGTTATGAAATCAGTAGTGGTGATTCTACCAAAACCACTGAATTATACTCTACAGGGGTAAATTATATGGTATATAAATTATACTTCAATAAAAAAATTCATTGAGTTATACATTTAGATTAATATACTTTACTGTATATATTAATAATATATGCCACTCTTCAGTAGAAGCCAAGGAGGGGAATACATTTATATTAATCTAAATTAAAAGGGAATCAAAAAATGTGCAACTAAGTGAAGAGATATAACCATTAACTCTAATACATCATTATTGTTTGATCCTAGTTTCTTAAGCTATAAAATATGTTCTGAGGACATTTATGCAAACTTGAATATGGAGTAAAGTAAATATTGAATGATACCATAAAATTGATCTTTTTGCTGGTAAGATAATGGTATATGTGAATGTGAGAGAACGTGCTTATTTTTTGGAGATGCCTCCTGGATTAATACAATATTTTTAATTTATTTTTCTGTGGTTTAGCAGTATGTATGTGGAAGTGGGATGGAAGGGAAGGCAAATATGACAAAATATCAATACTAGTTGAATTCAGAAAATGAATGCATAGATGTTCTTTCTCTTTTTCCTTGGGTTTAAAGTTATTCATAGTAAAAATGTTAAAAGAAAAGAAAAGTGTGAATGGATTGACCAGCCCCATCAAGGATTCCATCCCAGTTGCCAAGGTGTGGGTGGATTCCAGGCAGAGGGCTGGGGCTTCTGTCTTGTGCTGGTGGAGCCACAGCTATGGAGGAGCCCCATGGTGGACCTAATGGCTGTGGGGCCTGTGGAGCTTGGCTTCAAGTTGATCACTGGGAAGCAGTGAGAAATAGTGCTCACGCTGTGCCTGACCTGAAGCCTGGGCGTCAGCAGTGTGTGCTCCTGTCCACAGCTTTTTGGTGTGTCCTGATTTCATTCCTCCTATGAGGGTAGTTGGCTGTAAGCTGACCCTCAGAAAGAAAATGCAGTTCTCCTAAAATCTTGTGGCTGTCATTCAGAAGTGAAAAATCCATAACAAACTTGGGATCCATTAAAAAATAATATGCCAACTGGAGTCATGCTTAGAAAACACAACCCTGGAGAAAGAATCAGGGAGAAGGAAGCTTGAACGAAAATCATGAAGAGCTGAAGAGGACAAACCTACCCTGACAGAGGAAATACTACCCACTCAAGAAAGAGAAGTGAGTGAACAGACCCCAAACACTTAGCACACAGGGAGAGAATGGCCAAAACTGAGAGGATGAGCCATCTTCTCCCTGTGGAGCACCGGGCCCAGGGCCATCCAGCATGACCTCTCCTCAACTGCTGTTTCCATCTGCAGCAGGAGTTGTCTTCTCCCTTTGTCCCCTCTTCCTGTGGATTTGAAGGACAGTTCATGAGAAGACTTCCTGCCCTCTGCATCCCCCTGAAGAAGGGCCTAAGATCCTGCCTTAGCATTCCTGCTCAGGCTGATTGTCCATCCTCTTTCACACCTGAAAATGGAGGTGAGTTCCTCCAACTTTATTCAAGCATAGACAGGCACAGAGGCTTAGAGCAGTGTCCCTGCATCTCAGCACCTGAAGTCATCTTTCCTTTTATCTTCTGTCTTTTCTATTGCTGATTTCATCTGAATCTCATTCTTTGTAGACAGTCCATGTTTGTTTGTTTGTTTGTTTTGCTGGTAACTATTAGGGTTGAATCTTTATCCTTGGTGTAAAGAAATTTTATCATAATGTGTCTGCTTTCTGTTTTATGATGGTTTGTTCTTCTCTGAACTCCATGTATTCTTACAATCTGAAGATTAACTTAATTATTTCTCTTGTTCAATGGGTTCTCAGTCTTATTATTTGAAAATATTGCTTCATATCTAGTCCTTTTTTTACCTTCCATTCTGGAACTGCACTGGATAGATATTGAAACTTCTAGATTCAATGTCCCCTAAATGTTCTTTCATACTTACCACCCATTTAATCCTTTGTGCTGCAGTGTTCTACAATGTGCACCATCTACTAGTATTTTACATGAAATGCTATATACTTCATTTCCATAATCTCCTCTGATTTTTTGTTTTATGGGTGAAATAGTTTTTATCTCTGATAGCACTGGTGATCAATTGGTTTTTCAATGCTGGCTTTTAGAAATCCTGAAGACTAACCAGTCCTTTAGAACCTTGGGTGTGGTTCTTCCTCTTGTTGAAAATGGCATTGACATTCCTCAAACACCTGCCAACCCTGCCTGCACTCCTCTGCTCTGGCAAAAGCCCTCACCCAGTCTACATAGCAGTTTCCTCTGCCGTGCAACCCCACTACTCTGTGTTTGGAGGATTCCTTATCATTTCATGTCCACCATGGAGTCCCTTTCTTTATTTTATTTTATTTATTTATTTATTTTTAACTGAACTGGAGGCCTCACCGCATTCTGGAAGCACACCCCAGTTCAGCATATGGGTCCACACAGGCCAGGGCCGGGATTCGATCCTCGGTCCTTGGGGCTTCAAAGCGAGCGCTTAACCCGCTGAGCCATCCTGGCTTCCCCACATCCCTTTCTTGATTGCAAGGTGGATAGTGATTTCTCTTTCAAATTGTTGAAGATTTTCACTCTGAGTACAGGGTTTAACACAGAAAGGGGTGACTTTAGCATTTTGTAGCCCATCTTCCTGAGCCAGGACTTTCTGTTTTGCTCTTGATTTTCTTATGAAAGTCATTTAAAGTTTTATTCATCACTATTTTATACTTTCTGTGCTATTGTGAATGGGACAGTTTCCTGTAAGATCCTTATTTTGTGTTGGGTTCTCCAGGAAGCTGAGTCCTGGGATCAATGCCATGAGGGAAAGAAAGCAGGACTGGGCACAGAGAGGGGGATCTGTGGTGCTGGCCTCATGGGGAGCCTGCCACTGGTGACTTTGACCCCTGCCTTCCTTAGTCGTTGAGTATGTGGAGCCTTGGGAAGGGTGTGTCCTTGGTCAGCATGGCTCTTTGCTCTAAGGTCTTCATCTGAAGGCTCTCTCATGACCACACTCCCAGCAGATGGAGCAAGTCTTCCTGTGAAAGGAACTCTATACATCTATTACAATTTTTTAAACTGGTAACATAATTATAGAGAAGCTATTTACTTGGGTATAATTATCTTTCATCCAGCAATAAATATATAGGAGCTCCTTAAACTGCAATAAATTTTCTATTTATTTGAGGGATGTAATTATACACATATTAATTGATGATTATTTGCCTGATTCTTTACAAAAGTTATACCTCCAATTTCAGTTTCTTGTATTATTGCATTAGCCAGAATTTACCCCAAATAAATATTTATCAAAATAATCATGCAGAGATGGGGGGTGAGGAGGGAGAATGTGTAAAAAGGGTTAAAAGTTACAAACTTCCAATTATAAAATAAGTTCTGGGGATGTAATGTACAGCTTAGAGTCTATTGCTAATAATACTATATTGCATATTTGAAAGTTGCTAAAAGTAAATCTTAAGAGAAAAAAATTATAAATATATAAGGTGATAGATAATAACTAGATTTATTGTGATCATCCCACAATGTATTAAAATACTGAATACATATGTCAAAACAAATATAATGGTACATGTAAATTATATCTCAATAATAAATAAATAAATTAAATAGTCATATATGAGAGCCCTGTTTTACTCTTGACTGCCCACGAGAATCTTGAGTGATATTAGCTATTACCTTGAAATGTCTCTTCATATCAAAGAAAATTCCTTAAGCCACATAAAATTGCAGTAAATGGAGATTAATAACAACTAGAGATAAAATGTAGTGAGTGGCACTTTTTTCTTCTCCTTGCATTTGTTTCATGGGTACCATCTTCTTGTGGCAAGTGATACTGTTTTTTTCTCTTTTTTTAGATTTATTTTTATTTTTAAATTTATTGGGGGTGATATTGGTTCATAACAATTACATTGTTTTTCCAGGTGTACAATTCTACATCACATTGTTTATATATCACATTATGTGTTCACCACCCAGAATCAGCTCTCTTTCCATCACCATATATTTGATACCCCCTCCCTACTCCCCCTCACCTGTTCTCCCACCCACATTCCCCCTTACCTTCAGGTAACCACTAAACTATTGACCGTGTCCATGAATTTTTGTCCCTTTGTTACTTTCAGTTTTATATTCCATTTATAAGTGAGGTCATATGTTTCTTATTCTTTCAGTCTGGCTTATTTCACTTAATAAGATGGTTTCAAGGTTTATCCATGATGTCACAAATGGCTGTATTTCATCTTTTCTTATCGCTGAGTGGTATTCCATTGTGTAAATGTACCAAAACTTCTTTATCCAGTCATCTATCAAAGGACACTTTGGTTGTTTCCATGACTAGGCCACTGTGAACAGTGCTGCGATGAATATCGGGGTACATATATCTTTGCAAATTGAGGTTTTTAAGTTTTTTGGGTAGATACCCAGAAGAGGGATTGTTGGGTTGTATGGCAATTCCATTACTAATTTTTTTAAGTACATAATCTCCAAACTACATTCCATAGTGGCTGTACCAATTTATATTCCCATCAGCAGTGTATGAAGGTGTGTTTTTCTCCACAACCACTCCAGCACTTGTTATTCCTTGTTTTGTTGATTATGGTCATTCTAAAAGGTGTGAGGTGGTATCTCATTGTGGTTTTAATTTGCATTTCCCTAATTGCTAGTGATGGTGAACATTTTTTCATATATCTGTTGGCTGTTTCTATGTCTTCTTTGGAGAAAGAAGTGTCTTTCTTGGAAAAAAGCGGGTCTTCTGCCCATTTTTTAATTGGATCATTTTGTTGTTGTTGTTGAGTTGTATGAGTTCTTTATATATTTTAGATATTAGCCCCTTACCAGAGTCATTGTTTTCAAGTATTTTTTCCCATTTAGTTGATTTCCTTTTAATAATGTTGATGGTGTCCTTTGCTGTGCAGAAGCTTTTTAGTTTGATATAGTCCCATTCATTTATTTTTGCTTTTACTTCCCTTGCCTTTGGGGTCAAGTTCATAAAGTGCTCTCTGAGCCAACGGTCTATAAGTTTACTACCAATGTTTTCTTCTATGCACTTTGTTTCAGGTTTTATGTAGAGGTCTTTAATCCACTTTGAGTTACTTTTGGTATATGGTGAGAGTTCACAGTCCAGATTCATTCTTTTGCATGTGGTTTTCCAATTTTCATAGCTCATTTACTGAAGAGGCTTTCTTTTCTCCATTGTATATTCTTTGCTCCTTTGTAAAAATGTATCTGTCCATACATTTGTGGGTTTATTTCTGGGTTTTCAGTTCTGTTCCATTGGTCTATATGTCTACTTTTCTGCCAATACCAAGTTGTTTTGATTATTAACACTTTGTAGTATAGACTGAAGTCAGGGACCATGATGCCTCCAGCCTTATGCTTTTTCAGAGGATTGCTTTGGCAATTTGGGGTCTTTTGTGGATCCATATGAATCTGATGATTTTTTAAATTTATTTTTTGAAATAATGTCTGTGGGATTTTGATGGGAATTGCACTAAATCTCTATATTGCTTTGGATAATATGACCAGTTTAACTATGTTGATTCTTCCAGTCCATGAACATGAAATATGTTTCCATTTCTTTGTATCTTCTTCAATTTCTTTTAGTGGTGTCATATAGTTTTCATATAAGTCCTTCACATTCTTTGTTTATGCCTAAGTATTTTATCCTTTTTTGTTTTGATTGCAAATGGTATCGTTTTTCTCATTTCTTTTTCTGAAGTTTTGTTGTTTAAAATATAAAAATGCTGTGGATTTCTGGACATTGATTTGGCATCCTGCAGCTTTACTGTATCCATTTATTATTTCTAATAGTTTTTCTGGTGGGGTCTTTAGGGTTTTCTATATAAAGGATCGTGTCATCTGCAAAAAGTGACAGTTTAACTTCTTCACTCCCAATTTGGATACCTTTTATTTCTTTCTCCTGCCTAATGGCTCTGGCTAGAACTTCCAGCACTGTGTTGAATTGTGGTGGCAACAGGGAACATCCCTGTCTTGTTCTTGATTTTAGACAAAAAGGCTTCAGTTTTTCCTTGTTCAGTATGACATTCACTGAGAGTTTGTTATATATGGCCTTTATTATGTTGAGGTACTTTCCTTCTTTACCCATTTTATTAAGTGTTTTGATCATAAGTGGATGTTATAGCTTGTCAAATGCTTTTTCTGCATCAATTGATATACTCATGTGGTTTTTATCCTTTTATTTTGTTTTTATTTTGTATCACATTGATCGATTTGCATATGTTGAATCATCTTTGTGCCCCTGGGATGAATCTCATTTGATTGTGATGTATAAACTTTTTAGTGCAATGTTATATTATATTTGCTAGTATTTTGTTGAGGACTTTTGCATTGGTGTTTATCAGAGATATTGGTCTATAGTTTTCTTTTCTGTGACATCCTTGCCAGGCTTTGGTATTAGGATAAAGTTAGCTCATGGAATTAGTTGGGACATATTGCCTCTTCTTTAGTTTTTTAGAAAATTTTGAGGAGGATGGGTGTTATTTTCTCTTTGAATGCCCTGAAAACTCCTTAGTAAGACCATCTCATCTTGGATTCTTGTGTTTGGGAAGGCTTTGGATGACTGTTTCAATTTCCTTACTGTTGGTTGGTCTGTTTAGATTATCTAGTTCTTGATTCAATCTAGGTAGACTATATGTTTCTAGAAACTTTTCCATTTCTTGTAGATTGCAAAATTTGATGGCATATAGGTATTCATAGTATTCTTGTATGATTCTTTGTATTTCTGTGGTATCAGTTGTAATTTCACCTCTTTCATTCCTAATTTGGATTATTTCTGTGTTTTCTCTTTTTCCTTTGGTGAGCCTAGCCAGGGGTTTGTCAATTTTATTATTTTTTTCAAAGAACCAGCTCTTTGTTGCATTATTTTTTTTCTATTCTCGACTTCATTTAGTTCTGCTTTAATTTTTATTATTTTCTTCTTTCTGCTGCCTTTGGGTGTTTCTTGTTCTTTTTTGTAATTCTTTAAGATGTGACATTAGGTTGCTTACTTGTGATTTTTCTTGTTTCTTGAGATAGGCCTGCAGTAATAGAAATTTTACTCTTACTACTGCTTTTGCTGTATCCCAGCAATTTGATAGGTTGTGTTTTCATTGTCATTCATTTCTACTTACTTTAAAATTGATTATTTCTTCTTTGATCCAGCCATTTCTTTCTTTTTTTTTTTTAAGATTTATTATATTTTTTGACGGAGTCAGAGAGAGAGACAGAGACAGACAGAGATTAGGGGGAGGGCTCAGAGCAGTCTCCATCAGTTTTTGTACGTCATCAGTTTTCACCGTGGTTTTGTTCCATATAGGTGGGTGGAGGTCATGCAGGGCAGGAACTGGGCTGAGGGCCTCCTGCATGGAAGGCATTGTCCCTCGACCCAGGGTCTGAACCGGGGGCCAAGTACTGAACTGGGGGCCTCCCGCATGGGAATCACACCTCAGTTCAGCATATGGGTCCACACAGGCCGTGGCCAAGATTTGATCCTCGGTCCCTGGGTCTTCAAAGTGAGCACTTAACCCACTGAGCCATCCTGGCTTCCCCCAGCCATTTCTTAATAACATGTTGTTTAATGTCCATGTGTATGTGGTTTTTTTCCTGCTTTCTTTTTGTAGTTGATCTCCATTTTCAAAGCTTTGTGGTCAAAGAATACAGTTGGTATAATTTCAATCTTAAATCTGCTGAGGTTAGCTTTGTGTCCCAGCATGTGGTCTATCCTTGAGAATGTTCCATGTGCACCAGAAAAGAATGTAGTCATGTGCTGTTGGATGAAGCATCCTATAAATATCACCTATGTCCAATTTCTGTAATGTATCATTTAAATCTGATGTTACATATTTATTTTCTGTTTGGATGAGCTGTCCATGCTGTCAAAGGGGTGTTTAAGTTCCCTGTTGTAATTGTGTTTTTGTCATTTTCTTCCTTTAGATCTTTTAGTAGTTGCTTTATAAATTTTGTTGCTTCTTGATTGGGGGCATATTTATTAATACGTGTCATGTCGTCTTGTTGTACTAGTCCCTTTATCACTATAAAATGTCCATCTTTGTCTCTTATTACCTTTTTGATCCTGAAGCCTGTTTCATCAGATATAAATATGGCTACACCTGCTTTTCTCTGGATACTATTTGCCTGGAGTATTGTTTTCCACCCTTTCAGTTTGAGTCTGTGTTTGTTTTTGTGGCTAAGGTGTGTGTCTTGTAGGCAGCATAAGGTTAGTTTTTGTTCTTTAATCCTATTTGCTACTCTGTGCCTTTTTATTGGTGAGTTCAGTCCATTTACATTTAGGGTGATGATTGATATATGAGCATTTCTTATACCATTTTATCTTTTGCTTTCTGGTAGCTCTTTTTTTTTTATTGCTTCTTTGCTTTTTTATTCTCGTTGGTTATTTTAGTTTGATGGTACTTATGACTGTTTTCTTTGTTTTCTCTCTTTATCTTTTTTGTGATGTGTCCCAGTTCTAAGTACTTTTTGAGTGGTACCATGAACTTTATATAAAAGAAAGTTTCATATATGAGGTGGTTTCTTTTCTTGAGAATGTTTTTATCTTCATTCGCTTTGGAAATATAAACCTTTACTTCCTCCCCTTTTATGTTTTTGTTTTCCAGTTTATCCCTATTTATTTTTACTTTTTGTTTCAGGTCCAATCACTTCCTTCAGTATTTCTTGAAATGCTGGCCTTGCACTGCAGAATTCCTTCAGTTTTTGTATGTCTGAAAAGGTTTTTATTCCTCCTTCATATCTAAAGGATAACTGTGCTGGGTAGATAATACTTTGCTGGTAATTTTTCTCCTTTAATATTTTGAATACTTGATTTCACTCCCTTCTGGCTTATAAAGTTTATGTTGAGAAATCTGATGATAGTCTGATGGACTTTCCTTTATAGGTGATGGTGTTCTTTTTTCTGGATGCCTTGAAGATTCTTTCTTTGTCTTTGACCTTTGATATTTTCAGTATAATTGTCTTGGAGAGAGTCTGCTAGGATTCAAGTAGCTAGGGATCCTGCTTCCTTGTTGAATTTGAGGTTCCAGTTCTTTCCAAATATTTGGGAAGTTTTCATCTACTATTTTTCTGAGTAAATTCTCTGTGCCCTTCTCATCCTCTGCTCCCTCCAGAATACCTATATTTTTAATTATTATTTCTAATGGGGTCAGATATTTCTTATAGATATCCTTCATTTCTTTTAGCTCTTAGGTTTCTCTCTTCTTTCTTCTGTGAGATTTCCAAATTTCTGTCTTCAATTTCACTAATTCTTTCCTGCTTGTGGTCAGCTCTGCTTCCTATGCTAGCTATTTCATTTTTTATTTCTTTTATTGTGTTGTTTATCTCCAGAATTTCTATTTGCTTCTTTTTTTTTAATAGATTCAATTTTCTTTCTGAGATCATTTAGCTCCCTCTGTTTACTCTGTCAATTTTCTTTTATCTCTTTGAGTGTTTTCAGAATTGCAGTCTTGTATTCTGTGTCATTTAGTTCATGTTTCCATATCTTTAAGTTCCTTTTCTGCAGATGTTTTGCTTTCTGAGCATCTTTGTTCACAAGGCTATTCATTTCTGTTGGAGAGTTTCTTTCCCTGGACATGAGGACTTTTCCCTTGGAAGATGTAAAGAAATCTTTCTTTTACTTCCTTGTTAGCATTGATGCAGTGTCTTATAATATTTTCTCTTGGTTATTTGGTTTTCTCATAATGGGAGACTTCCTAGAAGGTGGTCTTCTCTTTGACTCAGTTGTTCTGGTCTTTGTATGCCTCCTTTTTGGGAAGATATGGTGGGTGATGGCATTCTATATGTCTGAGATTCCATTGCAGCCAGAAGCTGCCACGTCTGTGCTTCAGTTTTCCTAGGCTCCTCTGCTGGTTTCTGCAGGAAGGGTTGCGGCAGGGTTTGTTGGGAACGGTGCAGGTCTGTTTGCCTCATAAGGTAATGGCAGCTTCCATCTGCTAGATTCAGCAGGAAGAGTGGGGCAGGGTTTGTTGGAAAGGCGCAGGTCTGTGCATCACAGGGTAACAGCGGCTTCCCTGCAGCAGCTCATTGAATGCAGGCTCTGGCTGGGGCTGGCAGAGCGAGCCTTTGGAGAGAGCAAGGGGAAGCAGCCAGGCTCCATGTCTAAAACTATGAAGGGTTCTGGTTGGGGCCCCATCTCACCGAGGGCCACCTGCGCTTCAGCCACCAGCGCACTCCCACTGCCTGCATTCCAGCCACCAGAATGCCCACCTCCTGCTCTGATTGCCTGCCTCACATTCCGTGGGTCCCCAGCTCTGGCCACCTGACCCATGCGCTAGCAGCCGGATTCTCACTCTGGTCACCCCCACCGATATCCGGTGCCTCGCTCCAGCCTCCTGCCCCGCGCTCTGGCTGCCCTCCCCACGCCCTGGCTGCTCCCCCCGCACTCCCACCGGGGCCTCTCGCCACCGTCAGCCCCACCCGCTTTCTCCATCCACCCCGCGCTCTGGCGTCGGCGCCTCCACCTCTGTCCGTTCCAGGCCTCCGACCTGCCAGCGTCGTTCTGCTCCTGGACCCGCACCCCCAGCTCCCACCTCCGTCAGTCTCTCCTCTGCTGGACTCGGCTCAGCCTCTGGGTTGGTCACTGGGTAGGTCTCCGGGTCACGCTTCGCGGCGGATCTCCCTACGGCTCCCTTTCTTTCTCTCTCACTCGCCTCCGTTTCTCCAGCTTTAGGAATTTTCTTGTGATAAGTGGGTCTCTCAGCTGAGGCTGTGTGCTGCTTAGGGATTCTCTGGTTGGATTTTAGTTGTTTAATTTGTTGCCTTTCCAGGAGAGGTTTTAAGAGCTTCTCTCATGCTTCCATCTTGAGTCACCTCTCCATACCGGTTTTTTATTGAAATGTTCTGAGGGAACCCTGTGAACTGCTGGTGATCAGCCATTTGCTAAAAGTGTGGGCAAACTGTATGTGTGATGGTCCATCCTAAAATTTTTCCTGAGGTTGGTCTCCTTCAATTCACAGACCTTTTTATTCCAATCAAGTCTTTTAAAAATGAAAGCACATTTGTCCATCTCTGCCCTGGTGTGTTCTCTGTGCCCTTACTATGGGAAAAGCTGGAGGGACTGGTTCTGGGAGGGGTTGTTCTCCAGAACACAATCTGGGTTTGAAAGTTCTGGGACTTGTCCAGTGCTTCTCCCCACCTCACTCTCTATTTACATGACCAATGTGTGGGCCCCTCCTACCCAGGGTCAAGGGGAATCAAAGTGAGAATAGACCCTCACACTGAGCTAGTGAGGCAGAGCCTGGACCTCAGATAACAGAAGGGGATGGAGAAACGGCCTTGGGAGTCCTCCATCCACTCCTGGTCCTCCATGGAGCAGGAGGACCTCGCACTTTCATTTGCCCTCCATGAATCAAATCACATCTCCCCCAGTGATGTGCTCACTGATTATATTTTCTTCTTGTTCAGAATGCTGCTTGGCCTTACAGTCCTCAGAGACTCTGCTGTTGGTTATGCATCGATCAGCATTAAGTCAGGCTTCACATCATGAGGGCATTGAGTCCCTTTTAATTCTCTTCTTAATCCTACTTATTGAATCCTCAGAAAGTCTCAGTTTGCTTCTAAACTGTCTTTAACGCCTCTCTAACACACATTAATCTCCCTTTTTGAGGTAGAAGGAGTGCAGGCATTAGACCCAGGGCCTTGGCAGGTTAGAAATGCTAGCTAGAATTGATTGCTGTTGTAAGCATTCATTGTGTTTGGTTTACACTTACCTTCTTGTGATGGCAAGTGGAATCGGCTTTCCAGTTTTTTGTGAGGATCCATAGATACATTTGTTTAGGTTTTTTAAAGAGAACAGAGTTGAAGAGAACATATGAAGTAAATAAAAGCGTACGTGGTCCAATACCAGGACCAAATACACAGTGACAGGAGGTGGGGGGAATGCTGAGTTACAGAATGAAGACTGACATCGAGGTTGCTCCTACCACAACCTGACTCACCCACCAACCTCCCACATCTCCTTTATGCCCCACAGGTCAGGTGAGAGAAGCCACTCTTTGGGCTTCCCCATCTATGGCCCCCTCCACCTGGATTCCCACTCCTCTCATTTCCTTATGACAAGTCATGCCCATCTACCAAGGTCAGCTCCATAGGCAAGGCTGTTCCAAAAGCCCCTGTCAAGCTGTGAGAGATACCTGCTGTGCACAGCATGCTTTGCTCTGTTTCCTGGGCCATCAACACTGACGGGTCATTGCTGGACCTAGGATGCAGGCTGTGGCCTGTTTTGGCAGAGTGCAATGTCAGCGTGCAGGGCTGCAAGCCCAGCCGGAGGTGCATTGACACGTGTCTATCAAGTACTTGCTCTGTGCAAGATGTGAGTGCTGTCTGTCCCACGTGTGGTGACATCACGGTGTTTGTTAGGAGTGCACAGATGACACGAGTGTGCAGAGCTTTAAGCCCTCAGAGGTAGTCATGCACCAAGGAGTCCAGAGGCAGCAAGTCCCAGCCCTGGGTCAGTGGCCAGTTCATGTCTGCCCTGCCATCTCCATAGACTGTTCTGGTCCCCCTGTCTGTGGCCTCAGACATCACATTCCAGTTCAAGTCAGGAAGTGCCAGGACTGACTTCCCAAAGCCCCCGGAAGACCCTGCAGATATTTCATTGGAAAGTCAGGGTCCTATGTCTGCCCCAGCTTCAAGGGAACCTGGAAAAGAGATACATTTTCACCTGTGAGGAGACAATAGCTGCTTCTCTCACAAAATAAGAAAGAAGCAAAAAATAGACATGGTGGGGAAGCCGGGATGGCTCAGTGGGTTAGGTGCCCACTTTGCAGCCCCAGGGACTGAGGATCAAATCCCGGCCCTAGCCATGCGAACCCATATGCTGAGCTGGGGAGTGCCCCCAGTTCAGTTCTCACCGGGGTGAAGACCCTGGCCCAGTTCCTGCCCTGTGCAGCCTCGCCCACCTGTGGAATGAAACTGCAGAAAAACCGATGATGTGCAACTATGGAGACTGTTCTGGGCCCTCCCCGTTCTCCCTGTCTCTGTCTCTGTATCTCTCTCTCTCTGTCATAAACAATAAATAAATATTAAAAAAATAGACATGGGACAAGTGACTAAGGGTACCCGTACGACACCCATTCTGCAGATGAGAACACTCATGCTCAGAGATGTAAAGGACCTTCTGGGGAAACTGGCCTTTGAAATGGATCTGCCTTATACTGAGACTGGCAATTTTCTAGCACACCATCCCCCTTTATCTTACTATCTGAGACCCCCCAAAAGTCCAAGAAGTAAGAATCCACTCATTCATCTGGGGAATCTGCTGTCCCGGTGGCTTCCTGAGGGCTCGCTCTAGGTAGGGCTTGCCCTGAAGACGTGAGCGGTATCTGTCCTCACACCTTGTCCAGAGGGTGAGCTGGACCCAGCATCTCACGTGTGTCCCAGGCACCAGGTCCACAGGCTGAGGCCCGGGTGGAGTGGACTGTCAAGGGAGTGATAGCAGACAGAAGGGTGCCAGGTGGGACGGCATGGCAGCTGCCAGTGCAGTGAGGGTGTCCACATTCTGGGCTCTGGCCTTAGTGCCCTGTGAGCATGAACTCACTTCAAATTCAAAATAACCCAGCGATACTAGTCTTATCTTTCTACCTATAGATGGAGAAACTCAGTTGCAAAGAGGCTAGGAATTGGCCGAATTTACACAGCCAAGTGTCCTAACCGTAGGTAGCCAGCCCCCCAGGCTGTGTACCAACCACTCTGCTGGCCTGTTCTGCCTGGGTCAGCACAGAGATGGAGGTAGTGAGCTGCCTGTCACTGGCAACATGCAAGCAGACAGCTTCCATCAGGGGTGCTGCATCCTGGGCAGGAAAGAGGGCAGTGTGACTTGGTCATTGCCTCTCGGCTGGGCAGGTGTCTGACGTGAAGGGGGGGGAGGGGGGGCGGCAGCAGCTGCTATGTCTCTGGTAGCATGCCCAGACCCTCTCACAGACACATGGGGTGATGTTTTATGTCTTAATTAAACAGAGAGGAGTTTAATTGATGAGCAGCCGGCTGGCCACCCCAGCTTCCTGGCTCCCTACCACAGTGACTCATGCACACAACGGCCCAGATACCAAGAGCAGGCTAATAGATTTGCAATGCTGATCACTGCTGGAGACCCACTTAGCCAGGCTCCAGAATGCCTCTTGCCACCCTGGAATTGGATTGAATCGCTTTTCATTTTGAGAGTTGTTCCATAAATCCCTCACACATTTCCCACCCTTCCGAGGAGCAGGCCTCCTCCCAGGCTAGTACATAGGCTGTCAGCTTCCTATCAGAGGGAAGCTACTATGGTGCAGGGTGGATCAGGACATCTGTGGCCTGGATGTAGCATGGGGGAGAGAGGGGAGAAACTCACGGAGGGCAGTCCAGTATAGGGTAATTTTCCTGGCATTGTCTCCCCTGCTCACACACAACCCACAGCAGGGGGTGTTCAATCCTCTGCTTCTCTGATGGGCAAGTTGGGCCACAGAGGGGGCAACTGACCCACGCAAGGCTCCGTATCCAGGAAGTATCTAGCCAGGTACTCTCCACCACAACCCACATTCCCTCCCTGCCATGTCATGAAACAGTTACTCACTGCTTCTTCAGGGAAGATTAAGTGGGCAATACCCCATAAAGATACAGTAGATTTACTTACTCTACAAAGATCCATAGAGCACCTACTGTACTAGGCATGATTTAGGAGCTGGGAATACAGTCCCGAACCAAAGAAAGTTCTTCCCTTCTTAGAGCTGATAAACCTGTGGAGAGGGGCAGACAAGAAATACATAAACCAAAAAAAGTTACCAAGATAATTAGAGGCTGTGCTAAGGGTTATAAAGACAGCCACACAGGTGATATAATAGTAGAGAGACCGTTGGGTAGGGGTTCTTTAAAATGGATGATCAGGGGAGGGGACTTTTGAGCTAAGACTTGAAGGATGAGTGGGGGCTCACATGAGAAAAGTGTTCTGGGCAGAGGGAACAGCAAATGCAAAGGCTCTGAGCTTTCTATAAAACAGAGGCCCGTGCAGCTGGAGCAAAGTGGCCAGGGCCCATTCAAGATGAGGCAGAGGCCTATGGAAAGGGTCCCACAGGAAAGGATGTTTTCATTCTTCCTGACCAGTTGACAGTGGGTACACTACAAATGCTCATTACTACTCTTCCAGAATCCCTCTGGAACAATTCTGCATGGCACCTTCTCACCTCCCGAATGCTCTGCATTCTTTGGCTCTGCCCTTCCCGCCCAGCCACCTCGTACCACAGACCACACACACTTGCTCACAAAGTTTCTTTCTGTAGTGTCCTGCTTCAGTCCCTCTACCTCCTCCCATCTGAATTCTCAGCCCACCCACAGCCCAGCTCTTGGCCCAGTGCTCTGGAGGCTTCCCTTCACTTGTTCCTTCCATGGGGACACAGCGCCTCTCTGACCACACACTTGCATGTCTCCTTTCTCCCCCCTAGCAGACACTCGAGGTACAGAGCCTCCTCTCCAAGGACCTAATACCCCCAATGCCTCAGCACAACCCCAAAACACTCCATCATAACAGTGTCCTGGGAACCACCCATGTGGCCACCAGCTTCTTCCTGAATAGGAGGGGGAGTGTCAGGATGGATGACTGCCCTCCCTGGGCTTGACACTCTGATGCCAACCATCTCAGCACTCGAGCTGAAGAACAGGGACTTCAAAGGCCGCATGATTGCGAGAGGCAGCTCACGCTCCCCCCAAGAGAAATACAGTTGGTCGACAGCCTACAGCTCCTGTACCTTCAGGATCTAGAGCAGCTTCACATGGAGGCTGAAGATCAAGCACAGCAGGTGCTGGGGCCGCTGCCCCAGCCTGACCCAGGGCCCCCGAGGGCAGTCTGGGCTCTGGGGCTCCCACAAGCATGGCCAAGCTGTCTCCAGGCTGTGCTGCAGTCTGAGGCTCTTTCTCTCAGTCGTCCCCCTCCCTTACTTCTTTCCCAGGTGTCAGCTCTGCACCGGGGCTGGGACTCTTCCACCTGCTCCTGCTCCTACCTGCTATGCATACCTCCCCCATAAGCTTCTTATATGTCTCATTTTATCTTGGTGTCTACTTCTTAGAGACCAGAACTGACACAAGCCCTGGTCCTGGCTGGACAAGTTTGGTTCTCTGGTCCTACTCAGTGACACTCGCACCCTGTGTCTTCGGGCCCACCACTACTGTCTAGGAGGAATGTACAGCCAAGCCCACCCCTGCCCTGTGGCCAGACATACTGAGGGCAGTATGCTGGAGGGCCTCCTTAGAAGAGTACCTGAGTGCTCCCCAGCCTGCAAGCCAGAAGGTGACCTCATCCTGCGGTGGTAACCATGGAAACGGAGCTTAGAATAGCTATGGCTCCCATGGGCCTGAGGAGTCTCAATGTCCCACCCCTAAACTAACCCCTGTCTCTGCAGGCTGGCAGGAACCCCTCATCAGAGGGTTCTCAACATTGCCAAGAGGGGTAGAGGCTCCAACCTCAACTGTACCCAAGCCCACCCAAGTTGCAGGTTCAGTTACCCCCAGAAACAGGTTTTAAATCTCAAAATGCAAGCATGTGCTGAGCACCTATTATGTGTAAGCAATTCACCTGGGTGACAGGTCACATGCTGCCCCTTCTTGTATGTGAGACTCAGAGAGGCTATGGGGCTTGTCCAAAGACACACAGCTAGTGGCAAAACTAGAATTGAGACCACATCTCCTAAATCCAGGTCCAGGGCATTGGAGGCCAGAGAGAGAGGGAGGAGCCAAGATAGGGTCCAATGGGCGTGGGTCTGAAGCTCAGGATTGCTAGATCTTAGGGCACACTTTATGGTAACAGTGACTGACAGTGTGTGGTGCTGACACCCAATAGAGACAAGGCTGCATAAAGAACTCAGAGCCTTGAACCAGACTCCCATCAGAAACAGGAGACATTCATCCTACACACAATAATCAAGATCAAATGATGGTAAATGGAAACATAATTTACAAAATGATACTGAGTTATCTGGAAATCAGTTTTTTGGGGGGGAAAAGTAGTCTAGTTTACACCATTGATTCAGATAAATTTTAGATAAATTGAAGATTTGACTATATGCAATCCTATAATAGGAAATCTAGTGGAAATGTAGTTGAATCTTTGGAAGCTATTTGAAAATATTAACACCAAAGATCTTACAGGTAATTGTGCAAGGGGTCAAGGGCCAGGAGGAAATGCAGCTAGTGAGTGACTAATCAGGGGCAAATGTCTTAAGTCTCCCTAATTCAAAGAACTGGAAATAAAATAATTAAAATAATCATAATTTATAGCAATTGAATTAATGAAAGGTGAAAATTGAAGTAAGTGCCAGCAAGGCTGCCTAGCAAGGGTATACATACACCCCATCCTCACTTCACCCCCAGGCCCCCACCCCTACGCTCACAGCCTGTAAACCAGTCCTACAAAAGAGCAATATTTACTGTGCACGTCAGAGCCCTGGATCCAGTAATCCCACCCATGGGGATTCAGCCTCAGAAAACAATGCAAGAGAAATGGGAAAAAAGAAAAAAAGCCACGAACAATAATATTTTAGTTGAAGCACTTTTTACCATTTTATTATGGAAAATGTCAAGCCTACACAAAAGTAGAGAGAGAAAGAGAGAATAATATAATGAGCCCATGTGTCATCCCAGCTTCAACAGTTATCAGCTCACAGCCAATATTGTTTCATCTTCCCCCCCTCAACACCACACACACATTTTTTTTGCTTTAGTATTATAAAGCAAATCGCAGACATCATTGCATTTTGTCCATAAATACTTCAATTTGTGTCTTTAACCAAAAAGACTTTTGAAAAATCTAATCATCATATCAACATGCCCCCCAAATTAATGAATCTTTAATCTTTTCATTCGCAGCCCCTGCTCAAATTTCCCCAAATGTCTTTAGATACCTTTAAAGTTTAAGCTCTTAGGGTTCATTGATTGGAGTCAGGATGCAGAAAAGAGTAATGCACTGTGCGTCTTTTAAGTCTCTTACTCTATAATAGCTTTCCCCTCCCCTCTTTTTTCTTTATTGAGGCATTTAAAAATAATGCTCCTCAAATGAGAAACTATCAACGTGCCCAGTGCCAGCACCACTTAGTCAGCATATGGAGCACCTGCCTGGGATGCCCAGTGCCCCTGCTGTCCTGAGCAACAGTGGCTAAATATAACCTGGGACAGCTGGCTGTGGGCTCCTGCCCAGCCTGGCGGCCTCTCACCCAGCTCTACCACCCACAGTGACTTGGCTCCTGGACTTGGCTGTGCCGTCAGCCCCCTCCCATGGATGTGGCAGCCAAACCAGGGCACTTTCACTCCTGCAATGTTTGGACCTGGTCCTGCTTCTGGATGCCCCTCCTCAGTTGTGGCCATCTCGGTGAACTCAGCTGTAGGTAAGCAGTACCTACCCTGCTGTCCTCCATGACAGCACTAAGCCGTCAAAACCACCAGCCAGGAGAACATGGAGATCCAGGGGAAAGGTCTCAACGGGACGGTAACTGAGCGGTCACCACCCATCCTACCCATGGCTAGCGCACAGCCACGCACATGGTGGTTGTGATGCAGGAAGATGGAAATGTTCATTTGAACCAATAAGTACTATTAAAACATGAATACCAGAGGGAAAGAAGTAGCCACTGTGTTAGAAATGGGAGCATCTGGGGTATCTATAATGTCTCCTGGCTGTTGTTTTTTTTTTGTTTTAACGTGAATGAAACTACAGCTATATATTTTCTTTTTAATTAAGAGAAACAATTCATTAGTTCCCTCTCTACCCTTCAATTCCCAATAGAACCTACCTATTAGAGAAAAGTATTAGCCACTGTCACTTAGTTGGCATGGGAACACCATCCCACCAGAGAAATGGACAGGTTGGATGAACTCAACCCCATGACCATGGGCTTTCTTTGTCCTTTCTCTTCCAGCCTGGAAAGCTAAAGACAGAACTCTCCTCTTGATGCCTCTACCCAAGGTGTCTGGATCTCAGTTGCTGTTATAAAAGGCAGGCTTTATTATTATAAACGTATGGTGAGGTCAACAGATCATTGAAAAAGTAGCTTGCTAGACTGCCAGATCCCAAGAAGGGGGGGCATGCCACCCCATGCAGGCCACACAGGGAAACACCAGCACCAGTCAGGAGGCTGGGAGGCAGGCCAACGCGGAGAAGAGCCTCTACTGTGGTTTCTGCAGGAAGAAACATGAGGCAGGGTAAACAGGCTTGGGGTTGGCTGTCTTGAATAATTTCAGGACTCCGAGGGTTAGGGTTGTTCCAGGTTGTCTGGTACCTGGTCCTGGGTGATTAGGGAAGGAAGACAGTGATCCTCAGTTTGAGAACCCCATAGAGGAGGTGAGGATATGTGGGTTCTAGATTGGTTGATTTGTATTAGAAAAATCACATTCAAAGATGAGTCTTCTGCTATCTCTAGAATTAGCTAGCCCTAGGAGAGGCAATCTGTCCAGAGCCAGCACAGCCCCAGGCCATCAAAGTATCAGAAAAATAAAAAACACCATTAATACAATGACTTGAAGCAAAAACTTGAGAGTTACTGAACCTACTTCTCTCCCTCACCCCAAATTCTTTGGCCTCTGCTTCCCACATCTCTACTTTGTCCATGTCCCCTCTTCCCATGGCTACCAGCCTACAGCCAGCATTCTCAGCTCTCCCTCAGCTAATAGCTGCTGGGCGCACCTCACTCTCACCTACCCTCCCCCCACTGCTCGGGGACACCATACTATCCCCTATCCCAGCCCTTCCACCATGTGGCTCTGCCACCCTACCCTCCATGAATAGGATGACCAAACGTCTCTTTTGTTGTTGTTAAATTTATTGGGGTGACGTTGATTGATATCAATTACATTGTTTCCAGGTGTACAATTCTACATTACATTGTCTACACATCGCATTATATGCTCACCACCCAGAATCAGCTCACTTTCCATCACTGTGTGTTTGATTGCTCCTCCCTACTCCCCCCTCCCCCAGCTCTCCCACCCACCTCCCTCCTTACCCTCAGGCAACCACTAAACTATTGACTGTGTCCCAGACATCTCATTTTAAATGGGGCAGAAAATAACGGCACATATGGTCAGCCTACTGACACCTTGCATTTTGCCCAGTGAGATGAGGCTGACCACATGTACCATTTGAAACGGAACAGTACCGTTGTTCTCCGTCCCATTTAAAATGGGACGTCTGGTCAGCCTTTCCAAGGACAGTGAACTGTTTCTCCACCCACTGAATCCATGCAGGTCCTGTGACTCCTTTGGCTCATAGAATATGGAGGAAGTGATGTTGTGCCAATCCTGGGCCTAGATAGCTCTTACCTGGCCTGTCGGCTTCCAGTTCTGATGTGTAAGAAGTGCGACACACTGACCCCCTGAGCCCACCATGTGTGAAAAAGCAAGCCCCGTGGGGAGGGCATGGATGAAGAGACACCATCTGGAGGAGAAAGAAAGGCCAAGGAGCACCAGGGTGTCTGTCAGAGGTGAAAGGAAGAAGCCCGCACCAACACCACGTGGGGGGAGAGGAGCCATCCCATGCCGTCCCGCCCCTCGGAGTCCTGACCCATGACTTGTCAGCAGAATAAAACGGCTGCTTCAAAGTTCTCAGTTTGGGGATACTTTGTTATAGAGCAGTAGGTAATTAGGACATGACCTGACAGCCAGCAAGACCTTTAAAAATGAAAACCAGATAGCGCCACCGCCCAAATTCAAGTTTTCCAATCACTTTATATGAAATCCAAACTTCTCACTGTGGCCTACAAAGCTCTGAGCAGTCAGGCCCCTGGCCAGCTCTCTAAGCCCAACGCCCTCCCATCTTTCCCCATCCATCCCTGGCTCCTTCAGTTCCTTGAACACAGCATATTCTTGCTCATGTCCCCCTACCAGTGACAGCCTGCCCATCTCCTGGTCTCTGCTCATGTGTCACTCCCTTCACCTCATACCCGCTAGGACGGCTACTACGATGTAGGTGAGCAGCACCTACCCTGCTGCCACCCTTTGGCTCACTCAGGCACAATCTCTGCTACTTTTCAGTCAGACGTTATGGGGACCTCTCTTCCTGTCACTAGAATCCTGGGCTGGGGAGTCTGATATGGGGCTGTGACCCCTTGATTCCTTAGGGGGGAACCTCAGCAGCCAAGGTACCCCTCCCAATTATTAATGTGGGGGACCAGCCCATTCCACACATCTGTCCCTCCTACAGTGTCAAGGTGGCTTCTTCTACATGTTCTTGGTTGTGGGGGTTGGTTTAGCTCAACTTTAGGTGATTCTTAATGATGGCTGCTCTGCAGTTTAGTTCTAATTGATGTGATCCTGAGAGGAGTTAAGCAGAGCATTCACCTACTCCGCCATCTGGACTGGAAATCTACTATAATAACTTTCTGGGCATGTATTCTATGCCACACACTGTCAAGGAAGGGATATAAAGTGCAGGAGAACCTTACTCTTGGGATCGACATTCTCATGGGCCTCAGGTAGTAACCAAGATACTTACCGGCTTTGACAGGTGCCATTGAGTCAATAAACAGGATGATGTGCTGATGAATTCCGTGCCCAGGTCTGCCCTCTGCTCCACCTCTAACAGTCTGTGTGCCTGGGGGCAAGCTGCTGAATCTCCCCATGCTTTCATCTCTCCACTTGTACCGTGAGATGATAATGCCATTCTCATGGCATTGAAGGGAGAGTTAAATGGCATAATTCTACCTTCTTGAAGGAATGAGTAATTCTGACAAATATACTGTATTTAACCTTCTGGCTAAATACTCATAGTCGCTTTCCAATAGGGACAAGCCCACCATCCCTCCTGCCTTGGAAGGTCAGTAGGACAGTGGAGGCTGCCACACTGCATGGGTCGATGGGGTAGAGGACCCTGCACAGAGTGGTGAGTAGTATCTCACAGGTGAGGGTGGTTTGGGAGTAGGGCTCTCCGGACCGGCAGAAGGGAATTGGACAAGGCCCTGTCCCAGCAGATTTGGGACATGAGGGACAGAACTGAGATGCAGGGAAACAAGCCTGCTCTTGCTCCCAGTTGTGCTGCAACTGAAAAACAGAAAAGACGCTATACAAATTCTCATCTATTGGTGCTATCTGTAGTTGACAAAACAAGAAATACAACCACAAAGGTACCCATAAGGGTTAAAAACAAAAGCAAGGGAGGAACAAGGATGGTGGCCACTCAAGTGGCTGAAGGAGAAGAGGTGAGGTGGGTGTAGCCCGAGAGCTGAGTCTCCTCCTCAGAGCTCAGATGTGAAGAACGACACCTGCTTAGGACACTCCTGTGGTTCAGTGTGTTAAGAGGATACCTTGAAGGGAAGAAAACATGGGCCAGAGTGGGGGCCAACTGCTCACAAGTCCTCCAACAATTTGAATTTTTAATGGATTTACTTTGATAAAAATATTGAAAGTTGTTTTAAAATATTTTAGCAAATCTTGATAAACTAATGTTGGGGGGGTTTCGTTTGCAGTTTTACATCCATAGAGCCCTCCCCTGCAGCTGGCACCTCACCTTCTTTTCTGGTTGCCCCTCAGGGTTTGGAGGAGGCCTCATCACAGGCGAGGGAACAGGCACAGAATGATGAAGTGGCTTGTCAAGGCTGGGAAGAGACAGAGTTGGAGTTAGACCTAGGCTAGAAGGAAGGCCATTCGTACCCTGAAGCAGGACCGACCCCATGATGCCAGCCTCAAGGACCAGCATCTCATGGGTCTCGTCTCCGTGGTTCCCCAGCACTTGGGGCAGTGCGTGAGTATCTAATAAAATGAGCTGAGTGGGGAAGGGCCACCCATCTGAACCCTGCTGTGTTCACAGCCAGTCCAGTCCTTCAGAAATGCAAACATACTGACCCTGCCATCCTGCCAGGAGCTTCCTGTTTACCACCTTTCCCACTCCAGCCTGCTGCCACACAATTTACTTTCTTAATTATAGGTTATTTTCCACAAGGTTTCCTTTATAAAAGCCTTGCCCTCTCCAAGTCAAGGGGCACATCTTTAGGACAGGGTGGCACAAAGCTCAGGGCCAGGGCATCCTTGAGGGGCTGCAGGGCTGGGCACTGTTCAGCACCATGGAGTGGACAGCCCCAGGACTGCCAGCACCTCCCCACCCCCCAGCCCCAGACCTGGGCAGGAATCCGTAGAGAGAGGGAGTCAGGCACCTCAGTAAGAGCAATATGAAACAAAACAAGTCCAAACCAAGTTACATTCCACTCTCACAAACACTTGTGTCCAAGGGAAGTATACTTGTCTAACAGCCACATTAAAAGGGAACACAGAACAGGAGAGATTAATTATAACTATATACATCTGTCTAAAATATCATGATTTTAACATAGAGTGAGCATAAAAATTGCTAATAAACATTTTTGTACTAAGTCTTCAAAATCTAATATGTATTTTACACTTATAGCACATCTCAATTCGGATGTGTTATGTATCAAGTATACTTGATATATCAGAGAAAAATATAGATAAAGTCTCATGGAGTGTATATTATAGTGGGAGAATAAATACTTTAAATGAATAAATGCATAGATAAAGCAATAGATGATAGATAGATATGATAGATAGATATGATAGATATAAGATAGATAGATAGATAGATAGATAGATAGATAGATAGATAGATAGATAGATAGATGATAGACAGGTACATGTAGGTGATAGATATAGATAGATATAGATGTTTAGATATAGATACAGATATGGATATATACACAGATAGATACGGATCAGTCAAGAATGCCTGCTGTGAAGGAAAATTGGCTAGGGTAGTGAAATAGAACATGAGGAAGGTGGCATTTGAGTAGAATCTGAAGGGTGTGAGAATATCTGGAGAGGGTAATCCAGGCAGAGGGAAGAGCAGACGCAAAGGCCCTGAGACAGAAAAGAGCATGGCGTGTTCAAGGGGGTCTGTATAACCGGAGCAGGGTGAGTGATTGAAATGGGCAGGAGGAGAAGTTGTAGAGGACATCAGGGCCAGGCCACACAGGGTCTTGTAGGCCAGGGAAGGTCTGGTAGGCTCCACTGGAGATTGGAACTAACTGTTGCGTTTTGAGCAGAGCCATGACATGAGCTGGCTTTATTTTTGCAGTGAGCACTATGGCTGCTGAGCAGAGTCATCTGAAGGAGATGAGCACAGACAGGGAGATGAGTGAAGAGCACATGATGCACTAATCAGGCAGGAGATTCTGGTGGCTCAGACCAGGGTGCTGGCCACGGAGGTGGTGAGAAGTGGCTGGAGCTTTGAAGGTGCAGCCATAGGACGTTCTCATGGACTGGATACAGCATGTGTAAGAAACAGCAAAGCAAAGGAAGCCTCCAAGATCTTTTTTATAGGTTTATTTTATTGGGTTTTTTTAAATTTTATTTTATTGTTATTGACAGAGACAGAAACAGAGAGAGACAGAGAGAAGGGAGAGGTCCCAGAGCAGTCTCCATAGTTGTACCTCATCAGTTTTCAACATAGTTTCATTCCACACAGGTGGGCGGGGGCCACGCAGGGTGAGAACTGAACTGAGGGCCTCCCGCATGGGAAGCACACCCCAGTTCAGCATATGGGTCTGCATGGGCCAGAGCCAGGATTCAATCCTCAGTCGCTGAGGCTGCAAAGTGAGCACCTAACCTGCTGAGCCATCCTTGCTTCCCCAACTCCACGGATTTTTAGCCCAGGCTAAGAAAGGAGGGAGTCTTTTTACTAATGTGGAGAGACTGTGAAAGCAGGTCTGGGGGAGGACAAAGTGCATCACCAGAAGCTCCGTTTGGGCCATGCTGAGTTTGCGATACCTAAAGACAGCAGTGTGGAAGTGTCTGAGGGTTGACTGGACACAACTCTGGAGGTTAGGGAGAACCATGAGGTGGAGAAATGCCTCGTGAAGGCCCTGAGGTTTTCCCTGGGTACATTTTACATGATTGTTATTGGAACCCCAATGCAATAGAAGTTCCACAAGAGAGAGCAAAGACCCAGCAAAGCCTTGGCTTTCCCATCGGAGAGGGCTGGAATGACTCTGTGGCTGGCCAGCGTATCCGCCAGGGGGCTGAGATGGCTAAGCCTTTAGGCCCCCTCCTCACTCAGCACGTAGACAGGGGCTGCTCTGGGAAGATCAGGAGTTCGGGCGAGGTGGTTCTCTGCAGCCAAGACCAACCCTGAAGGAGATGAGTGCTGAAATTTGTGTGCGGGCCATGTTCCCTGCAGCTGAACAGACAGCCTGTCCTCAAGTGGGAGGACTGCCGGCCAACGTCTTGAACAGAGCGGTGCCCTGAACACGAGTTCATTCTGCAAGTGGGGACACAGGCACAGAGAAGTCACATGATATGTGCAAAGTCACACAGGGCAGCATCCTTCTCTGCCAGCAGACGGGAAGGCCACTGGTTCTGTGCCAGGGAGCATCCTGCCCTAGGCTTGGCATTGGGCAGGTAGGGGTGAACCTGTGTGACCTCAGGAGAATGAGATTTTGTTTTTGTTTTTAAATAAATGGATACCTTTTAACAGCTAATATACCCACCAGATAATGCAAATCACAATAATAGCAAATATAGCAATAAGTACAGCTAATACCTATTAATAAAGCAGCTTCATATCTTATCAACATTATTTTATGCAATCTTTATAACACAGCCTTAGGAGCAAGGCACCATTCTTATTCAAATTTTATAGATAAGGACACTGAGATGACAGAGGGGAAACCCTTGTTCAGGGTCCCTAACCTAAAAAGTACCAAAACCAGATCCACTCAAGGGCAGGTTGGCACAGAGCCCACTTACTACAAGGTGAGTCTCTCCCGCAGAGACCACTGGGCAGCCAGCCTCCTGTGTATACTAGAGCCCCCTATATACATTGCCACACACTCACATGCTTTTTCCCCTGGGGGTTGTTTCACACAAAGAGAGCTCAGCACCAACACCAGTCTGCCCCTGTCCCGTCACCAGCACACACTGCTTTGTCAGTGAGAAAGCTGAGATTCACACAGAGAGCCTGGTTGCTCAGGGTCACAGACTGTGGTCTAGGGGCTGGGCTCCTGGAGCTGGGCTCTCCACCTCCCCACCTCCACAGGCAGAGCCCAGAGTGACTAGCTCTCCTCACCCTCCCCCCATCAGCCGGCTGCAGCCTCCCAGCTCCCTCCCCCATCCTCAGTTCATTTTTCCCTTTTAGGGTATTAAGCACAGAAGTATTAAAAGGGATCGTTCAGACCAGTTAATTAGCTTGGAAGAGGCTTCTGTGGTGGCCCAGGTCACGGCCATCCACCTCTCTTTATTAACTGAATTGATGGAGACAGCAGGGCCCAGATGGGAATAAATTGAATCTGATGGCAAAGAGGCTCTTATGCGAGCTGTTAATGGCATAGAACAGGTCTCACACTTTACTCACAGGCTATCTTATAAAGCCTTTCTCCTGATACTGCCAGGAACTCACAGATACCCATTCAGTGAGGCAGGTCCCCAAATCATTCCACCTGAGCCTCCAAGTTCAGCCACGGATTACAAGGTAGCAAGGCATGTCAGCCCCAATAAGTGGAGGACATGCTAACTCCAAGAGGAGGGCGGCTCCATCACAAAGCCACCGTTTCTGGCCCCCACCACACTAAGGCAGCAAAGGCCCTGCAGCCCGAATCCAGTACTCCCTGACCCTAGGGGAGGGGACACAGCTTCTCCGAACACCATACCCAGTAGGTATTGCTGCCCCTACCTCTGTGACAGGCAACAGAGCTGGAGCTCAGAGAGGTTGGGAGACTTGTCCAGGCGGCACAGCAAGGGAGGATAGAGCAGGGTACTAACATAGCAGCTGACAGGTGATGTGGCTCAGGCTCTTCTGTTCTGTAACAGCCCCGGAAAATGGGCACTGTTACCCTCAAGCTGCAGAGGAGAAAGCTGCTCACAGACAAGCAGCAGGAGGGTGACACTGGTGCAGGTGCTGACGGGGCCACAGCCCTGTGGTGGCATTTCAGAGCGCTGGACAGGGTTCGGCTTCCCCCTCATGGCCAAGAAACTGTCAAGCCCAGTGGAACTTGCTTTTCAGGATGACAGTTGGCCCCTGCATCACCCCCCACCCCCCATCCCCACCCCACACACACTGCTTCGGCCAGGTTCACTTCCTCACTTTCTGGAATGTGCCAGCAAGTGTTTGTCAGGGCCTTCATTCTACTGGTCTTCCCAAGTTCTTTGCCCCAGATCTGTGCCTTGGTGGCTCCTCCTTGTCACTCAGGTCTGTCCCTTTTTACCTTCTCAGAGAAGCCCACCCTGACTGCCAAACAGGAGATTCTCAGCCTGTTCTGGCTGTGATACACTACCTGCTGACTCTCTGCTGCTCTCTTTGGAATGGTCTCACGCAAGTGTGGCAGCTCCAGGAAACTGGGGCCCGCGCTGCCTTGTTCTTGGCTGTGTGCCCCAAGCCCAGCACAATGTAGGTGTTTAGTAACCACAGCTTGATTGTCAAGTGTGTGGAGCTGAGCATCTTCCATGTGCCCAACCCTACAGGCACTTAACCAGCTGAATGTACACACCCCAGGACGTCTTATCACGCACCGTGTGTAATGAAGGCACGAGGGCTCACTCAGCAAGAGATGTGCTGTCCCAAGGTCCTGCACCCAGTTAGGCCCCACCGTGAGCCAGCCAGAAATGCACCTCAGCCACTCCTCTCCTACCCCATCTCAGACCTTTACAGACCAGCTTGGACAGGAGTGATGGTCCCTCAGCCTGTGCCCTCCTCCGTGTTTCTGTATCAGAGAACTCTTACTCAATCTGCCTGCTCTGCCTACCCACGGGCTTCCCTCATCTTTCCTGAAGGCAGAATCTGCCTTCCACCATTGAGATGAAAAATGCTGGACATTTACTTTCTCAGACTCCTTGGCAGCTGATAGGGTCGGCCAATCCTGTGGAAAGATATTTGGAAAGGGTCTTCTTCCCTTATAGAAAGAGCCTCATGAGAAGTAGTATCCCCTGTGATTCTTTGCTGGGCACAGACATGTCTGAATGCTATGTGAAAATGGCTGTGATTGTCATCTTTGTGACCCATACATACCAGCCTGAGTTGCCTACCCCCAGCCTATTCATCCCCATGAACACCTACATCAGTGGGGGCTTCCCAGTGGTGGGGACCTCACAGGATGCCCTTCTGAGTCTCCATAACCTCAGAAACCACCCAGAATCTACAGCTATGGAGAGTGGATACATTGTCAGGAGCAGGGAGGAGGGCCCTCCCTTTGCAGCCCCGGCTACTTGGACTTACCCACTCCCCACCCACTCCTGCCTGACAACCCCCATGTGAGAGCAGAAGGGAAGAGGGGGGTCACATCTGGGGATCCTGGGCTTTCTTTCAGGGAAGCAGCTGAGGCACTGTGGTTGGCATTGGGCCAATGGGGTTAATTGCTCATA
Source organism: Craseonycteris thonglongyai (assembly GCA_004027555.1). NCBI lineage: Eukaryota > Metazoa > Chordata > Mammalia > Chiroptera > Craseonycteridae > Craseonycteris > Craseonycteris thonglongyai. The sequence goes on along the minus strand of PVKE010008898.1, from coordinate 9,916 downwards.
CAATTTCAGCTTGCACAGGGGCCTTGTTCATTACTGAGAAGCATTTCCTTGGGAGTGTTTACAAACCACCTGGAAAAGCAGTGACAAAACCAACTCCCCACATTTTCCAGCTTCCCACAGAAGTCAGAACCAAGGACGGAGGGCAGATGGAATCTAGAGCTAATATGAGGTTGTGGGGAGGCTCATTTTGCTTCAAAGAGGATTGACCCCCACGAGGGACAGGGGCTGTTTTGAGGACAAGAACACTGATTCCTAAAACAGGGGCTGCGTTTTGGATAATGGTGCAGCAGAGCACAGCGGGGAGACAAGTGAGGGGCAGAGATGGGCTCCCTAGAATGGCGTGCTGAAACTGAGGTGAGTGCGGGCACTCCCTTCCCACCTGACCTCATCATGGCGCTTCCCATAGGACCACCCCCTTCATCCAGGTCCTCAGCACCAGGCAGCTCTGATCAAACTCAGGAGGTGCATCAACACACACCTGAATTCCACCTTACCATGAAACAAGAAGAAAGTGGAATGGAGGGGGGAGGCAAGGAGTCTCAGTCCCTGCTGGGGAACCACTCTGAACCATCATCCCTGTGACCCTGAAATTCATGCCCATATCTCTGAAAGTATGTCTAAAATGCCCACAGCAGCATTTTCTTGAACAGAAAAAAAAAGTCCTGGAAGCAATTCATATGACTACCCACAATAGAATGGACAAAAAAATAACATATTCAAATGGTGGAATGCCACACAACACTGAAAATGATTGATTGATAGGACACACCTCAATGCAAATGAATCTCAGAAACAGTGTCACCTGAGATAATCATGTCACAGAAGAACACACAGATCTGATTCCATTTATGCAAAGTTAAAAAAAGAACTAAAAAGCTAAACAATAGACAAGTGATGATAAACACAACCTTCGCATAGCTGTTGGGGGGTGGCTGTTGGGAGGCATGGTCAGGGTGCACACAGAGGCTGCTGAAATCTGGAAATGTTCTATGTATTATACACTCATCTTACCAGTCCTTAGACTACACACATACATTTTGCACACTTTTGAATGTATGTTGTATTCCACAATAAACATTTTTAATAAGAAAAAATGTGAATGCTGGGGGTGGTTTGAAAAAGAGTGTCAACAGCAGAAGAGAGAGGAGCAGAGAGAAAATGAGATAGTGTGTCCAGGAACCACAAACACACACACATGCACACACTCGTGCAGGTGGCCTGAGCTGCTGAGCACGCCTGTCCTCTCCTCTCCAGTGCCTGCCTCCACCTGCCCCTTGCCTGGGTCAGTGTCTCAAGAACTGTCACCACTGCCCACCATCTCGCAAGCTGGTCTCCAGTGTGTAGAAGCCAGACATTCCCCCAACCCCAACCACATCGCCAGTGCCTCAGACCGTGTCCGGGCCCAGCCTCAAGTCACCGCTGTGCCTCCTCTTGGGTGCTTCCCCTGCCTACCTGGAGCAGGGGCCTTGTTGGGGGATTCATGCTGTGTCCTGTGCCTCCTTTTTCATGAAGCCCACACTGGCCAAGGCAGCACTCCACTCGCACCTGGTAAGCATCCCAATATTGCCACGCTTAACAATGTTCAAGCAATGCCTCCCATGCTGCCCTCCTCTGATCGGGCGCCACTAGGGAGAAGCAGCCTTCCCCAGAGCCTGCGGCAAGTTCTGGGCAGCACTCCTGAAGCCATGTGGCCTCATGAACAATGCGCCCCCCACTGTGCCCTCTTTAGTGTCACAACCCAACAAGGAAAGGAAGCCTCAGGTTTTCAGAGGCACAGGCTAAAGGGCAGGAGACCCACAGCCTTCTTCCTGCCCCTGCACAAGCTCAACCTTTTGCCCCGGCCTCTGAGACCTGGGGTCATTCCCACTATTGCCTTGCCCTCCCAGTACCAGTCCACTGCCCCAGAGCCACAGGCACAGGAATCTGGGCTAGCAGAGCCTGGGTCTCAGTCATGTGGTGACATATGATATCACAGTGTGACCCAGCCACCCTCAGCCTGCTTCACTCAGCTCCCAGCTGCTTCCCAAGTGGAGGAAAGCTCTTGTCCAGCGGACCCGCACAAACAGGTCAGTCACTAGTCGTAGGATGCTGATAGCATCCAACTCAGGGCCCTGGTCAGGGACCTTTGTTAATTGGCTCAGGCGGTACCCAGGACAACCCACACCCAGTGTTCAGGGCACACGGAGTCAGGCTGGATTCAACTGTCTTCCACAGAGCCCCTCCCTTCCCAGGGGCCGTTGGTAGCTTTCCTGCCGGGATCCACCTCATCCCATCCCCGTCCCCTAGGCCAGTAGCTGCAGCCACAGAGGAAGTCTGGGCCTTCTCCCTACTTGCATGCTACTGCAACAAACTATGTGACACCCCAGTGACTCTAGTGCACAAATCTTTAGGCTTTGCTCAAATAGTGTTACATGTGTGTGCACTTGTATAACTGCCACCCAGCTCAATATTTATAACACTTCCAGACTCTAGAATGTGCCTTTGAATCCCTTTCCATCATTATCTTACCTCTTCCTTAACATAATATGAATGGATTCATAATGTGTGCTCTTCGCATCTGGGTTATTGTTGCCCATCATTCATTGTGTCTGAGGTTCCTTCATGTGATATTCTTTGTCACTGTTGTGTAGTATAGCATTGAATTAGTTGATCACAATCAACTTTCCCATTTTGCTGTTTATGAACATTTGGTTTACTTCCATTTGGGGGCTGTTATGAATAATGTTGCTAAGAATATATTTGTCCATGTTATTCTGGTGGAAAATAAATGCATTCATGTCTTTTGGGCATATTCCTATGGGTAAATTTGGTAGATCGTAGATAACCATACAGTAACTCCTCAATTATCATTGTCAGTAGGTTCTGTGATTTAAGAGAAATGATGTATAACAAACCCAATTTTATCATAGGCTAATTGATATAAACAAGAGTTCATTTCTACAGCATCTCGTCAACATTGAAGTGAAACCATGTTGAACAAAAGATGTTATTCAAGGACTTGTATAATTTCAGAAGGAACTGCCAAACAGTTTTCCAAAGTGACAGTACCATTTTACACCTTCAACAACAATGACAGAGTTCCAGTTGCTCCACATTCTTATCAACACTTGGGCATTGTCATTCCTTTTTTAAAGTTGTGATATAATTCACATATCATACCATACAATTCATTCTTTTACTGAAGCCACTTCAGTGGTTTTTGAATATTCACATAGTTGTAAAATTAGCACCTCTCTCTACCTGGAGAACTTTCTATCACCCCCGTACCCATTAGCTCCCTTCCCTAGCCCTTACCATCAGTAGGCTGACCATATGTATCATTTTAAATGGAACAGTATCTTTTTTCTTTCCGTGTTTCTTGACTGTCCTGTCATTTAAATATAAATGTCAATTTGGTCTCGTTTTTTATTTTTTTAATAAAAAACTGAATGTGGATTGTTTATTTATTTTAAGACTCTATACTAATCAATGCATGCAGTAAAACTATTAGTGTGACAAAAGAGGAAGTTCCATTTACTTTATCCAGTCAGGGCCAGGCTTCTTGAGCTAGCAATAATCAGATGCACCCACTTGCTTGTCTGCAGTGGTGGGGAATTCAAAAGGCCGTCAGCTGAGTCCCTTTGAGCATGTGAGAGCCAGGAGGGTCTCGATGCACAAGAACTACTGAACGGGCTCACCTGGCTGTTTGCTTCCATCAGGTTAGGAGTGTGGGATGCAGTGACTGTGATTCTTACTGTTGTTTCTGCTATCATTCTGCCTATAGAGATTCTTTTTTTGCCTTACATTCAGTTTGGTTCAGACTTTTCAGACTCATATTTTGATTCGACAGGCTGTCGGCTATTGTTTTTATTACAGTTAGTGTCGTCAGTGAGACATTGGCATATATTGGCTTATGTTAGCAGTCAGGGTGTTCATTCTTTTTTTGGTGTATGTTTATGATTTTTTGCAGCCTGGCCACTGCAGTCCTGCATTAGAGTGTTCAGTGTGGCATGCCATTCAGATTCTTTTTACTGCTCATGTGATATTTTATAGGTATTTTATCAATATATGCAAGAGATCAAGTGTCTATGTTTCAAACTTCCATTAGTTTAATTGAAAAAGATAATATTTCAGCTACAGAAGTAGCCATAAACATTGAAAATCTTGTAACTAATTTAGAGTCCAGAAAAAGTAAAATGTTTGTAACTACCGATGTCAAAAAAAAAAACTGAAAATGTTAGTTTCAGGAGAAATTAATGAGGCTAAGTTTTTTGAAGTAGTGGAGAATTTCTATGAAACCAGCTTAGAGTATATGAACAAGTGGAAGTGCAGTGTAGGAAACACTGAGAAGTTCAAGTGGTTGCTACTAAGGAAGACACCTGAATGGAAAGAAATACAGGACAGCCTGCATGAGGAACTCATCACACACAGAAATAGAAGAAACTCATGTATTCGAATAGTGGACTCATAAAACCTACAATTGTGAGGCAGTTGGATACATGGATTAAATAAAACATTTAAGTATCTGATACGTAAGAAAATACTTTTTTTAATGAATGAAAAAATCTCTGGACTTTCAAGACTTTTGTAATATTGTAGGGTTTATTCTTTGTCTTCCAGAAAGTACATTTGTTGAAAGAATATTTTCTGTTATGAACACTGTGTGGTCAAAGGAGAAATCTAGATTAAATGTTAAGACAATTAGGGTTATGTTAGTTGTAAAACAAAACTGTGTCATGGAGTGTGAGAAGTTTTATGATAAGGTGTTGAAAGACTGAAATTTGCTGTATAAGATTATTCTTCAGAGAAATAGCCATAGTACAATTGTGAAATACAGTCCCCCTCTATGTCTACCTAAATTTTTGTATGAGTTCTGTCACTGAAGAATAATTGTTAGCTCAATATGTTCATGTAATAAAACTTTTGTTATCATTTTACTTTTTTATGAATATGGAATATTGTATAATTCTGTCCCATTTTTGTTATCCTAATATCCTGTTTTTGTCTCAAGGAAATATGGTCAGCCAACCAAACAGTAATCTTTTTGTCTCAATCACAGATATTTTATATAAATGGAATCATGTGGGCTTTTGGACTGACTTCTTTTACTTAGTGTTTTTAGGGTCCTCCATGGTATAACATGTGTCAGTACTTCATTCCTTTTATGGCAACATAATATTTCATTGCATCACATTTTATTTTCTTATTTATAAGTTGATGGACATTTTTTCCCAGGTTTTTGGCTGTAGTGAATAAAGCTGCCGTGAACACTTGTGCACAAGTCTTTGGGAGGGTATATGCTTTTAGTTCTCTCTAGTATATATCTGGAAGTGTAAATCCTAGGTTGTATGGTAACTCTATATTTACCTTTTTGAAGAATTGCCAAACTGTTCCACAGCAGCTGCACAGTTTTATTCCCACCAGCATTATGTGAGGATTCCAATTTCTCCACACCTTCACCAACACTTAGTGTCTATCTTGAATTATGAACATCCTAGAATGAAAAGGTATTTTATTGTGGTTTTGATTTGCAGCTTCCTGATGATTAATGATGTTGAGCATCTTTTCTTTTCATGTGCTTATTGGTCACTTGTATGTTTTGTTTGGAGGGATGTTTATTGAAGTACTTTGGCCATTTTTAAATTGAGTTATTTGTCTTTTTTATGGTTACAAATTATTTAATATATTCTAGGTAACTTTCCCTTATGAGACATATGATTTGAAAACATTTTCTACCATTATGTGGGTTGTGTTCCCACTGTCTACATGATGTCCTTTGAAGCAAAAACGTTTTTAATTTTGATTAATTCCAATTTATCTGTATTTTCATTGGTTGCTTTTGCTTTAGGCATCATATGTAAGAAGCCATTCCCAAATCAATAAAAGTTTACATCTTTGGTCACAAAGATTTACATCTGTGTTTTCTTCAGATAACTTTTACATTTAGATCTTGATTCATTTTGAGATAATTTTTATATATGTTGTGAGGTAGGGGTCCACTTTTATTATTCCACATGTTGATAGTCAGTTATCTCAGGGTTGTTTGATGAAAAGATGGACTTGACACTTTTGTTGAAAATCAGTTGATAATAGATGTAAAGATGTATTTCTGGACTCTCCATTCTATTTAATTGGTCTATATGTTTGTTCTCATGCCAGAACCACATTGTCTTAATTATTGTGTTTTGTAGTAAGATTTTAAATGGGAAGTATGAGCCTTCCAATTGTTTTGGTTTTTAAAGATTGTTTTGGCCATTATGGGTCCCTTATACTTCCACATAAATTGCATTGGTTAATTTTATGTGTCAACTTGACTAGGCTATTGTATCCCATTTTTGGTCAAACATCAGACAATGTATTGTTGTGTAGGTATTTCTTAGATGTGATTAACAATTAAATCAGTATACTTTGAATAAAATGGATAAATTACCCTCCATGTTGGGCCTCATTCAACAAGTTGTTGGCCTTAAGGAAAAAAGACTGAGGTCCCCCAGAGAAGGAAGGAATTCTGCTTCCAGAGACTGCTTTTGAATTTCAGGTACAACATCAACTCTGTGCTGAGTCCCTAACATGAAGGCCTTCCCTACAGAATTCAGACTTTTAAGCACCCCACAATCACGTGAGCCAGTTATTTAAAATAAATCCATATTTCAGATGATAGATAGGTAGATCATAGATTAGATAATAGATAGATAGATGATAGATAGGTAGATAGATGATAGATAGATAGATAGATAGATAGATAGATAGATAGATAGATAGATAGATAGATAGATAGATAGATAGATAGAGGCATCCTATTGTCTCTGTTTCTCTGGAGAACCCTGACTAATACAGACTTTTAAGATCAGCTTGTAACTTCATCAAAAAAGGCAGTTTCATAAAAAGATTTTTATAAGAATTAGGTTGAATGTGTTGAACAATTTGGGGAGTTGTGCCTTCTTAACAATATTGTTTTCCAATCCACAAACATGGGTTGTCTTTCCATTTATTTTGGTCTTATTTAATTTTTTGTAACAATGTGATGTAGTTTTTAGGATACAAGTCTTACTCTTCTTTTGTCCAAATTATTTCTAAGTATTTTATTCTTTTTTGTTGTTATTGTAAGTAAAATTGTTGTTTGTTTTATTTTATTTTATTTTTGGATTGTTTATTGCTAGTGCATAAAAATACATTTGGAGGATGCTGGGATGGCTCAGCAGGTTGAGCACTCACCTTACAGCCCTGGGGTCTGTGGATCGAGTCCTAGTCCCGGCCCCAGCCCCAGCCCGCATGGACCCATGTGCTGAACTGGGGTCCCTAGTTCGATTCCTGGGAGTTCAAACATGGGAGGCCCCTAGTTCAGTTCCTGAATGGGGAGCACACCCCATTTCAGCATATGGGTTCACATGGGCCAGGGCCAGGATTCAACCCTCAGTCCACGAGGCTGCAAAGTGAGTGCTTAACCTGATGAGCCATCCCAGCTTTCCCTATTTTCTTTATTATTATTATTTTTTAATTTTCTTGTATATTTTCCTGGCTAAAACATTCAACATGTTTCTTTTTTTAATTAATTATTACTTATTATTAACATATTTCTTTATTCAATCATGTATGTTTTGGAAACAGTTGTTTGTTGTTATTATTATTACTTTCAGGTGGTTAAAATAGCATTATGATTAGGTATTTACTCACCTCACAAAGTGATAACCCCAACAAGTCTATTACCCATCTGACAGCTTACATAGCTATTACAATACTCTCGACTATATTTCCTATGCTGTACTCTACATCTTGTGACTATATATATTTTTTAAATTATAGTTGACATTCAATATTATTTTATATTAATTTCAAAAGTATTGCACAGTGGCTAGGTATTTATATAATTTATGAAGTGAATCTATATAATTTATGAATCCTAGTGCCTATCTGACACCATACATAGTTTTTATAACATTGAATATATTTCCCATACTATATTTCACACCCTTGTGATTTTTTTGTGACTACTAATTGTCCCTTCACCTTTCTCGCCCATCCTCCCCAATTCCTCTCCCACCTAGCAACCATTTTCTGTATTTATGTGTCTATTTCTGTTTTGTTTGTTCATTTATTCTGTTTTATAGATTCCACATAAGAGTGGCATCATATGGTATTTGTCTGTCTCTGTCTGACTTATTTCATTTAACATTATATCTTCTAGGTCCATACATGTTGTTGCAAATGGTAAGAGTTAATACTTTTTTTAATGTCTGAGTACTACTCCATTGTATAAATGTACCAAAATTTCTTTATCCAATCGTGTATTGATAGCCATTTCAGTTGTTGGTTTCACATCTTCACTATTGGGAATAGTGTTGCAGTAGACATAGGGTGCATACATTTTTTCAAGTTAGTGTTTTGGATTTCTTTGGAGACACGGAGGTGGAAATGCTAGATCCTAAGGTAATTCTATTCTTAATTTTTTGAGGAAACTTTATACTGTTTTCCACAGTGGCTACATCAATTTGCAGTACTACCAACAGTGCATAAGGGTTCCCTTTTCTCCACATCCTTGCCAACACTTGTTTTTTAAATTTACTAATGATAGCCATTATGAGAGGAGTGAGGTAGTATTTCATTGTAGTTTTTATTTGCATTTATCTGATGACTAATGATACAGAGCATCTTTTCATATGTCTATTGACCATCTGTATGTCCTCTTTGGAAAAATGTTTGTTCAGGTCCGCTGTGCATTTTTAAAACATTGGATTGTTTGGATTTTCTTGTTGTTGAGTTGTAGGAGTTTTTTGTTGGTTGATTGGTTGGTTGGTTGGTCGGTTGTTAAATTTTGGATACTAACCCCTTATCCTATGTATCATTGGTAAATATCTTCTCCCATTCAGTAGGCTTTCTTTTCATTTTATTGATGGTTTCTTTTGCTATAAAAACACTTTTTAGTTTGATGTAGTTTCATTTGTTTACTCTTTCTTTTGTTTCCCTTGCCTGAGGAGTCATAGCAGTAAAAATATTACTAAGGGTAATGTCTGAGTGTTTACTTTCTATATTTTTTATAGGAGTGTTATGGTTTCAGATCTTACATTTAACTCTTTAATCTATTTTGAGTTTATTCTTGTATATGGTGTAAGAAGATGATTCAGTTATTTTTTTGCATGTATCTGTCCAGTTTTCCCAGCACCATTTATTGAATAGATTGCCTTTTCCCCAGTGTAAATTCTTGCTTCTTTTATCATAGATTAAATGATCATATAGGAATGGATTTATTTCTAGGCTTTCCATTCTGTTCTACTGATCTATGTGTCCATTTTTATGCCAATACCATGCTATTTTGATTACAATAGCCTTATAGTATAATTTGAAATTGGGTAGTATGATACCTCCACTTTGTTTTTCTTTCTCAAGATTGCCATGGCTATAAAAGGTCTTTTATGGTTCCATATCAATTTTAGAGTTATTTGTTATAGTTCTGTGAAAAATTACATTTAGTACTTTGATAGGGATTGCATTGAATCTATAAATTGGGTAGTATGAACATTTTAAGTATATTAATTCTTTCTACCAATGAGCATTGTACATGTTCCCATTTATTTGTACAGTCTTTAATTTCTCTCTTCAATGTCTTACAATTTTCTGAATACAGTTCTTTTACATCCTTCGTTAAATTTATTCCTAAGTATTTAATTTTTTATGCAATTTTATTGGAATTATTTTTTTTTATTGTTAAATTTAATGGGGTGACATTGGTTGGTAACAATCAGACAGTTTCCCAATGTACAACTCCACATCACATCACCCATGCATCGCATTATGTGCCCAGCTCCCAGAATCAGGTCCTCCTCCAACCCCATATATCTGATGCCCACTCCCCCCTCCCCACACAACTCTCCCTCCCCCCTCCTCCCTCCTCTCCAGGTAAACACCAAACCATTGAGTGTGTCCATAATGCTGGTACCCT
>PVKE010008897.1:0-46371 GCA_004027555.1 Craseonycteris thonglongyai | reverse complement strand
GATGTTAGGCAAGGACTATTGGCTCTGTCTCCTCCTAGATAATTTTCAGCTGTGAATGCAGCACAACTATGAGAGCTTCTGAGCCAAAAAACTTGAAGTTTTTTTTGGGTCACCATACAAAGATTGACTGTAATGATTGAAAAGAGGTACCGGTATCCATCTCCTGTGTTTTGAGCATGTCAGAATATGGACACCATAACACTATTAGTGAAAATGTAATTTGATACCAACATTCTAGTAGACATTTTGGCAATATGTATCAAAAGCCACAAAATGAATATATTTTCCAATTCAAGATGGCAGACTGAACACATGCATTGGCCTCTTATTTCTTCCAAGACCTCATTGAAGTAAATAGTATTCCCCTTTTATGTCTGTATTTCCCAGAGTTCAGTCAGGAAACTTGAGTGAAACAGTTTAGTAGAGAGAACTCAACATGAGAAACTTTTTTAAAGGTGCATTAACATCTAAAAAGCCACATAAATTAGCAACAATGGGTGCTACTCCAACTGCTATGGCTGGATGGGGCAAAAGGTATTTTTTGCAGAAGTCTAGGAACCAGGATCACATGGCAGGATCTGGGGGTGGTATGGAAAAAGGGGTTGAGAAAGGGTTACTTTGAGATCAGGGGTTGTTGGACAGGGTGGAAGTAAAGCAGCCACTTCTAGAGATGCTGCCCAAAGCAGAAAGAGAAGAAAGAAATATACTGCCTTCTTCCGCTTTCCTCTCTTTAGTACCCCACCCGTGACTGCACGGCCTAGGACTACATGGTAGCCTGTTGGCATAGAAATGTTATTTGTGGGGGTAACTTTCTAGTTATAGAAAGCAGAACAGGAGAAGGGTGAGTAGTGGCTAAAAATAAAAAGGTCCCCCACCTGAGGGAAGTAAAAGCAAAAATAAATGAATGGGACTATATCAAACTGAAGAGCTTGTGCACAGCAAAGGAAACCATCAACAAAGCAAAGAGGCAACCAACCAAATGGGAGAAGATATTTGCAAACAACACCTTTGGTAAGGGGCTAGTATCAAAAATATATAAAGAACTCATACAACTCAACAACAACAACAAAAGAATCCCATTAAAAATGAGCAGAGGATCTAACAGACACTTCTCCGGAAAAGATGTACAAATGGCTAACAGACAAAAAACGCTCAACTTCACTAACTATTAGGGAAATACAACTCAAAACCACAATGAGATACCACCTCCCACCTCATAGAATAGCTATTATCAACAAGACAAGGAATAGGGGATGCCAGGATGGCTCATCAGGTTGAGCATCCATCTTTTATTCTGGGGGTCAGAGGATCAAATCCCAGCCCCAGACCGTGCAGACCCATATGCACACCCCAGTTCAGTCCTCACTAGAGTGAGCATCCTATGTGGGTGGCCCCTGTCTCTAATGCTGGAGGCTTCCAGCCCAGTTCCTGCCCTGTGCAGCCTCGCACCCACCTGTGTACGGAAACTATGTAGAAAACTAATGCCATGTAACTATGGAGACTGCTCTGGGCCCTATCATTTCTGTCTGTCTCTCTTCTGTCAAAAACAATAAAAATAAATTTTTAAACAAAACAGGAGTAACAAGTGCTGGAGAGGCTATGGAGAAAAAGGAATGCTCATATACTGCTGGTGGGAATGTAAATTAATACAGCTACTATGGAAAACAGTATGAAGGTTCCTCAAAAAATTAAAAATAGAATTACTATATGATCCAGCAATCTGTCTTCTGGGTATCTACCTCCCAAAATCTGAAAACCTTTGTCCATAAAGGTGTGTGTACCCCTATGGTCATTGTATCATTATTTGTGATGGCCAAGAAATGGAAGCAACCAGAGTGTCCTTCAATAGATGATTGGATAAAGAAGATATGGTACATATACAGAATGAAATATTGTTTGGCCATAAGAAAAGGTGAAATATTGCCATTTGCAACAACATGGATGGATATTGAAATATCATACTAAGCAAAAGAAGTCAGACAGAAAAAGTTGAGAACCATATGATTTCACTCATATGTGGGATATAAAACTGAAAGCAACAAACAAACAAGATAAACAAAAACTCCTAGACAACAGTTTAGTGAGTACTAGAGAGTAAGAGGGAAGGAGGGGGACAGAAGAGGGTAAAGGGGGTCAAATATATGGTGATAGAAGGAGAACGGACACTAGGTGGTGAAACCACCATATGATATATAGCTGATCTGTTATAGAATTGTACACTTGAAAACTGTATAATTTTACTAACCAATGCCAACTCAATATATTTATTAAAAAAAATTGTTTTTAGGGCCTTTGCCTGGCACAACATACAGTATAAAATGGGCTATGTGCATGTCATTAAAGGGTAAGATATTTAATAAATTTCTGAAATGCAAAAAGTAGACAAGAGCCATTAGAAGGAAAGGGCAGAGAAATTGTCAGCCTAGAATAAACTCTGACAACTCTGTGAAGGAAGAAAGCTCATCTTCCCTGTGCAACCCCACAGATACCTTGGGAGCAGAGTCAGTAGACACAACAGAGGGGTACGGGAATGAAAGACTGAGCTAAAAACAATGACATTACTTAAATATCTGAATATGATCAGATTTCTTCCAGTCAGCACCCTATCTACAATGTATACACAGTGAGTAGGCAACCAGCATTCTACCCCCAGGCAAAGCAGATAATGACCTAATGACCACTCTTTAAAGAAACTGAGTGAACTGGGAAGAGATAACATTTCTAAATTTGTTGGTGCCTCGGAAGGAAGCCATTATCATTTGCTCACTTTGCAGTCACTCAACCTGACAGCCAGTTCCCTCTCCATTGATCCTCAATCAGAGTTTACCAGTCAACACTATTTGGCCCATTCCAGGAAGAAATTCCAGAAGAAGAGGAACAGGTCTACTAAGAAAACAGTCTTATTTACACAGGCCTCCTTTCTTAATACCACAGAGAAGTCACTAGAAAGCCAGGAGATTTAGCAATTAAAAAAAATAAAAATAAAAAATAGCAGATTATAGAAAAACAGAAATATATCCTTGGAGGAAACTGAAATGATTTAGAGGAAAAAAAAATAAAAATTTAATTATGCTTAGAAAAAGATTCAAGGAAATATTTACCTACAAAACAAGAAATAGAACAACAAGAATGAGAAAGAGGTCTTAGAGATTTAAAATAAAATTGCCAAAATTAAAAATTTAATGTGACACTAGAAAAATAAAATCAAAGAAATCCAAAATGTTAAATAAAAAGCAAAAGGTGGAAAATATGAGGAAGAAACTGATGTAAGCACACATTAACTTCATTTCTTTATCATGCATTCTGCTTTCATCCAAGCTAGCTTTGTTTAGCCTGGTAGAATTATGACTCACTTGCATTCTTTCCCCCAGATCCTCCTACCTGTGTATATACTGTGTGTCCACTCATTTTAATCATTAAGCCCTTAGGACATTAGTTTCTTGTCAGCATCAAATTCACATAAGAATAAAGCTTCAGGTCTATCAACCATGACCAAGATACAATAACTGAACCTCAAACTAGAGTAAGGTTTTAGTCCAAGAAGAATAGCACCTTGGTTCAGTTATGTTTCACTCCAGGACTCATAAAGTTAAATGACCCCACAGATCATGTCTCCAGAAATGAGACAAAACAATATCATGACTGACACTAGGACCTGAAGCCATGATCAATTTCTCCTGCCCCACCCAGCACAATCTGTAGGAAATGAAAGCCCCAACTTCGTAGTAATTATGACTAATGATTTTCCCTTCTATCACCTAGCCACTAGAGGCCATCGGGGAGCCAGATTTTTTGAGAGCACTAGCTCACCTGTGTCTCCAGGCTGGGCGCCAATGTCTCAAAATAAACCCTTACTTTCTTTGTTGCAATCTCCCATTCATGACTTATTTGACTTGGATGTGTATGCAGGCAAGCAGACCCTTTGAATCTGTGGTAACACTGAGAGGGCCTATATTCAACTAATGATAACCTCATAAAGAAGGAGGCAAAGAAGGGTTGGAATTATTCAACATGCACCAAGCATGTACTAGAGCTAAGGAAGGACAAGAGTCTTCAGTTTGAAATGGCTGAGTATCCAGGCCAGTGAATAAATATATATATATATATATAAATAAAAGAGCCCACCTAGTCATAGTGTGGTGAAATTTTAGAACAATATAATTACAGAGAAGAAGTAATAATCATCCAAGATGAAAAAAATCACAAGTCACAAAGGAGAGAAACTCAGAGGGACACATTTATAGTTGAGAAATAAAATTATTTTCTACCTGAAATTCTCTATAAATAGGCATTTCATACATCAAGCAATAAGCACTTTTCACCTTTGTGTCATCTCCTATGACACTACTTGAGTGTGCTTGAACTGACAAGATGGTAACCTAGGAAGCTGTAAACAGTAGAGTCAATGCAGGAGAGAAGTAAAGAGTAAGGAAGAGAGATGCCCCAGGTTGCCAAGGGCCTAGGGAGCAGCTAGTACTGAGAGCAATGGCACAGTAAGCCCCAGAGGATGGCCTTCTCAGACACTGTGGTTTATGGAAAAGCTCATACAGCTTAGAGTGTGGAAAAATTCAAAGACAAAGAACCAAAGAGGGTGGGAGTAGGAAATATTAGAAATTCCAGGGGGTAGGGGAAGCCGGGATGCCTCAGTGGGTTAAGCACTCGCTTTGCAGTGCCAGGGAACTAGGATCGAATCCTGGCCCCAGCCCAGTGTGGACCCATGTGCTGAACTGGGGAGTGCCCCCAGTTCAGTTCTCTCTCTGTCTCTGTATCTCTCTATGTCTCTCTCTCTCTCTCTGTCGAAAACAATAAAATAAAATTAAAAAATAAAGAAATCCCAGGGGGGAAATTATACCAGAAAATCTTGATCAAAATAAGAAGCAAACTAAATTCTATAATTTTTAAGGAATCCATGGACCTTCATGCCAGGAATAGTATTTCTTGGGTGGCCCAGATTACTGTACAAGGGCCTATGGAGAAGGCTGTGGAAGCTGAATACATCAATTGGCAATGGAGTATGTTGGTTTTTGCACTAAAGCGTAACACTGGCAAATCAGCTTGTTGCTTTTCTACTTTAAGAGACAAATAGGAATATAACATGGATGATTGACTTGTGGTTGCAGGAGAGAACAGAAATATTAACCACTTGAATTGTTTACGTGTCAGAGCAAAGCCAGCCAAAAATTTTCTGAGAGGAAAGATGGAAAAAAGTAGAGTACTAATTATCTCATTTTAAAGGGTAGGGTCAAGTATCAAGAAATACTGTCAAAATTGGAGAAAGAAACAGGAATTTAGTTATAGTATCTAAAGTTACTAAAAAACCAATAGCAAAACTAAAAGTAACAATATAACAAACATTGAGAAAAGGCTGGAGGAGGGGGTAATGAAATGGAGTACATTCCTGTCTTTCTCAGGTTGTCTCTGCATCTTGTCTAAAGCAGTAAATAGAAGAATACTCTTTATTATCTAGGTATTGTAGCCTGCACACCAGGAATGTTGACATCACCTGTTAGGGAAACTGAATCTCAGCCTCCAATGCAGAACTACTGAAATGAAATCTGCATTTTAACAAGATACATCAGTGTTTTATGTGCACATTAAAGACTGAATAGAGGTCTTCTAGAACAGTGATCCTTCTCCTAGAATTACCTGGGGAGTTAAAAAAAAAATATTATGTAAAAAAGGGACAAAGCCCAGACCCCAATTTAAGAAATTATGCTTTAAACCAGGGGTGCCCAACCTTTTGGCTTCCTTGAGCCACATTGGAAGACGAACTGTCTTGGCCCACACATAATACACTAACACTAGCAATAGCTGATGAGCTAGTGTTAGTGTATTAAAAGGTTTATAAATTTGTGTTGGGCTATAGGTTGGGCAAGCTTGCTTTAAATGGTTTGGGATGGAGTCCATATAGCTGTTTTTTGCTCATTTTTAACAACTTCAGAGGCAGTTCTGATATGTAGTCATGGTTGAGAACAGTGTTCTAGAATAACTGTGGTAGGTGACCAAGAAAAGGAAAGCAGGGAAAGCCGGGATGGCTCAGCGGGTTAAGCGCTCACTTTGTAGCCTCGAGGACTGAGGATTGAATCCCGGCTCCAGCCCAGGTGGACCCACATGCTGAACTGGGATGTGCTTTCGGAATGCGGTGAGGCCCCCAGTTCAGTTCAAAAAAAAAAAAAAAAGGAAAGCAAAGATAATTTTGAAAATTTGCTTCTGGATCTATCTGGGCAATGGGCGGGGAAGCAGGGAAAGTCTATTGTTTTGATCATAAGAAATTTTGTAATGACTGATCTGTACTATGCACATCTTTTACTTTGAAATATAGGTTTATTTTTCATGCATATACTCTTTCACTGAGAATTTCTACTTCTAGGAATTTTTGCAAGAAAATAATTCACCAATTATGCAAATGTTATGTTCGTAGAAGTTTGTTATAATACTCATAATTTTACAAATTGTAAACCATATAAACATCCATCAAAAAAGAATATCTGCTCATCATGTTTTTAGCAGCACTATTTATGATAGCCAAGAGGCAGAAGTAACCCAACTGCCCATCAATGAATGAATGGATGAACAGAATGTGGTATATACATAAAAATGAATGTTATTTAGCCTTATAAAGGAAGGGAACCCCTTCACATGCTATAACATGGATGACTTTGAAGACATTTTGCTAAGTGAAATAAGCCATTCACAAAAAGACAAATAGGATTCCACTTATATGACGTGTCTAAAATAGTCAAATTCATAGAAACAAGAATCTGTGCTT
The DNA here is from genome assembly GCA_004027555.1 of Craseonycteris thonglongyai. Taxonomy (NCBI): domain Eukaryota; kingdom Metazoa; phylum Chordata; class Mammalia; order Chiroptera; family Craseonycteridae; genus Craseonycteris; species Craseonycteris thonglongyai. Next base: position 39,602 of record PVKE010008897.1, on the reverse strand, counting down.
CTTGGGTGCAGCATTTCAGTTCTACGGGATGAAAAAGTTCTGGAGATCTGTTTCACAATGTTAAAAACCAAACACTACCAAACCATACACTTAAAATCATTAAGGGTAAATTGTATGTTATGTGCTTTTTAACACACACACACACACACACACACAAAGGTATATATTTTGGTAAAAAAACAAAACAAAACACTGTGTATTTGAATGCCTTTTAAAAATTATGAGAGTATGCAACAAAATGGTTGTAAGAGCTAGAAAAGCTACAGCTGAGACTGCATCTCTTATCAGTCTAGGTTCTCTGATATTTAAAGAATAAGCACAAAATATTGTTATAGTTAAAGGGGGGAAAAAGAACAAAGCTGTTTCCACTTTTAAAATATAAAATAACTTCCACTGGGGCTCACTAGCAGTGATTGACTCAGATATTGCAATCCCTTGTTTTCAAAGGAGCAGTTACATTCTCCGGAGACATTCAGGGATTCCCAACCTTGTAGGAAATCGTTGTATAGTATCTGGGCCTTCTGGGACTTTTGCATTTTCTGTCCAGTCTCAGGAAGAAGAAACAGAAGCTAGGCAGCCCTCTTGCACACGAAATGAAAAAACCGAACAAATTTTGTTTCATAAAGTCTTTTCACATCAAGGAGCTTTGATGCAGAGGTAGACATGGGGGAAATGAGAGGAGGAGGGAAGATGTGGAGGAATTAACTGCTTTAGACAGGGTTGCTCAGCCTAAGTGTATGTTAATATTTTAGCGTTGTGTTACAACCACTTTATCATGACTTTGCCTGGAAACCCCTGTGTAACAGTGGCAAACAAGTAGATATTGCATCACAATTGCTTTACAACTGTTTGTGTTTGCCCTTTTGGCTCTTGTGACTGTGGACCGTTCGTTGCTACACCACATTTTGCTGAAAGGAGATCATTAACCATTTTCTTTGTGTTTTAAAAGACTGGCCAGATAAAGTATATAAGTGCAAGAAGAGTTAAAATAAAAGATTGTCAAGGTTATTAAAACCAAATGTTCAGAAAAGGAGTATCACTGTTTGTGTTACAGTCTCTCTGTGGGGAAACTTTCAAATTCTACCAGATATTAAAGTTTGTCAATTAGCTAATGTACATTGTGGTCAGCAAATCCATGGATTACTCTTGTGTGGGAACATTTTTGTGGTGTTTAACCATTCTGATACAAATGGCTCCATACAACATTGAGTGCTTATTAACTTCACAAAAATTAGATGCTTTTTTAATAACAATCTTGACAACCAAGAGTTGTTTTTTTTTAAAGCATTAAAACCAACAAAGTTATCCATAGAATGAATATAACAGTTAGTTATATTTCTATTCTTGTTAATAGGCCTGAATATACAACTGTGGTTTGTCATCATCATTTTTTCCCTCACTTTTGAGGTCTTCTCTATTTTTAAAGAATAACCATGAAATACCACATTTCCAGTTTCTCTTTTCCTTGTGTAATCCATTACTCAGTTTAGAATACATCTTCAGTCTTTTAAAGAGAAGGAATGTAGTTGCTGAAAATAAAATAGTTTTGACAATTTAGTAATGTTTTTTGCACTATAAGTGATATTGCAGAAACACCTTCCAAAATCCAGGTCCATGTGTCTGATGGAGATATTTTTTCCTTCTGCAGAACAAATTTATAAGTTCTCCTTGAGACCCTCAAGTTATCTCTTTCCACTTGATGAAGAGACATCACGTCAGCAACATATGATTACATTCCTAGAACAAAAGGGGTTGAGCAAGAAGAGCTATTAACATGTTAACAAAGGCCTAATTAAGAATTATAATATTTAATCGTAGCTGCCAAAAATATTAGGGGCATTTAAATCACAAGGGGTTCCACTATAGTGACCAAAGTTTTAATATACTTATATATTTCATGATATAAGTTGTTAATATTTCAGAATCATGAAAAAGAAAGGAGAAGGGGAGGGTTGAATAAAATAAATGAAGTGTAACAGAAGGAAGAAAAAGAGGGAAAGAAGAAAAGAGGGAGGCAAACAATTACAGAGCTGATTTTTCAGATAAGTGCTTCTTCCCATATTGGCAATAGTCCAGACCAATTAATTGGATTTCTACCCTAAATTCAATTTGAACAAAAGTTAAGATCTATAAAAATAAAATGCCTATAAAAATAGCCTCAAGTTGTTTTATTGAATCAAAGAGGATGTATTTCCTAAATCATAGAGGTAAAATGTTATTACAGATTTTTAAAACATTATAATTTTTAAGTAATATCATTCAAAATGAAAATAGACACAATATTTTTCTTATTGCTTTCAGGATAATTTGGGAAGCAAACCACACAAAATTTTCGAGTGGATTTGTGCTGACTTAGAAAACATTCTCAATATATGGGTCTTAAAAATTTGTGCTAAGCTTGCAAGTCCATAACAGATCAAGAATAAGAACCATCTTAGTATGTTTGTTGGTTTTTCTTTAGTTTATATGTAGCCAGCTGGTTTCTGACCTCTTTGTGTAAATATCCAGTGTTTCACATAATCAGATTCCATATTACCTTGTTATGACATCATTCTGGGCAGACTTTGATCTCTTACTAAATTTTCCAAACCATACGTGTAGACTTAAATAACAATAAGAAGATTGCTACTTGTCTATTAAATACCATTGCTGGTATTGTTAAAAAACAAAAAATGTATGCATATATGCATATGTGTGTGTGTGTGTGTGTATGTATCTATAACTAGATAGATAGGTAGATATGTAGATGCATATATATATAGTGTGCATGTATACTTTTACGCTTTCATATGTACATAATAATGCATATATCTATAGCGGTGGTACAAGCATGCTGAAAAGAAACGTATATGCTACTTGATACAAGATCATTGACTTTTCAAAATGTTCGTATCTCCCTGGTGAAATATGCATTTAAGTTTCCTCTTTTTGCACTTGTTACTAATTGATCTTTTCAACTCATATTTTAAAAGGTGAATTTAAATGTAGAATTTAGATACCCTGTTATATGATGTCTTTTCACATGGATAGATGAAAATAAAGATAAAGCTGTATTATTTGGTAATCTAGAAGCAGGGTGTAAAAAACATAATGATCTTGTAAGTTACCCCAAAATGGCTTATTTATTATAGTGTCTGATCAAGATTAATGACACCAGGCAGCTGTAAAAAGAATTCCCACTAGCCATTGACCATAAATAGTGGTATCTCTTTTTATTTTTAGAAAAGTATCAAAATCAATGTAAAATAACCAAATCTTTAGAGTTATAATGAAATGTCCTAAATTCTGCTTAAGATGATATTAATTTAACTAATATATTTTAAAGTTAAAATGTATTATAACACTATAATTTCTGCTGAACTTCTGATAGATGTTAAATAGGAATTATTTTTTCTATGGGTCTGCTGTCTCCCCAACATCTAGAACAGTGTCTGGTGCTTAGTGGTCAATGAATATTGTTAAATGAATGCATAAATAAATGAAGTATTAATAGGTTAATGTCATGTGGCAATTTGGATACTAAAAGTGATATCACATATACAAAAGACAAATGTTCAGAATTAATAGACACATAATAGTAATGAACGTTTGCTGACCAGTTTTTATGTTTCTGGTATTATGCTAAGTGATTTATATGCATTCTCTTACATAATGAGCAAAAGAACCTTATAAAAAATAGTGGGTAGGCTACCTCACATGAGAAACCATGGCTTCAAAAATGGTAATAATTGTTGTGTTCAAGGTTGCAACTAATAATAAATAGTAGAGCCTAAATTAAAATTCATGTCACCCTGGTTTCAGAGTATACATAGTTTTAGCAACTATATACTACTCAAAGCACTGTGGGTTTGTGGTAACTTTATATCCTCTAGGATCAATCATAGACTATAGTACAAAGAAAACAAAAACATTTTATTACTTCTAAAAGAATTAAGACTGTCATGAAGCATTAATTTTTCTATCAAGAAATTGAATATTTTTATTATTATAGTAGGCAGAAATTTAAATGTTGATAATCATATTATGCCTTCTCTAGAAATTTAAGATTGGTCACTTATATTGTTCCTTCTCTATATAGTACATAGGAATTTATCCTGTAAATATATTTGCAGAAATGGGGAAAAGAAGTAGGTATAAGAATTTGTTGAATTTTTTTCTACATAGCAAGAAAATTGCAAGAGCCTCAGTGCAATTTAATAGTTTTGGTGAAGCAAATTATGAATGAGCAGTGGATGGCTACACAGTATTAAAAATGACAAATGAAATTCCAAAATTGAAAAGAAAATAACAAACTGCGCATGAGTTCCACAGACATTGGAATCAAGGAGATTTTGTTCAATCCTAGTTCATTCCCACTGACCAGCTACGTGAACTTGGGCAATTATTTAACCTTTGTAGCCTCATTTTTCATATCTGTGAAAAGTGGATGTTAATAATATGTACCACAAGAGTTATATATGGTATTGGTGAAAAGATGTAAGAGGGAGAAGTTTATATGCAGGTTCAGCATATAGTTTTCTTAGCGTCATAATATTTTTAGTATCTGGATTCATATCAATAGGCAATTAGCAATGGCAATGGTAAGAAAGGTGGCCCGATTACTGGCCTGGGCTATAACAAGTTCAGATTACATTTTTTGTTTTGTTTTTATTGTTAAATTTATTAGGGTGACATTGGTTAGCAAAAATTATATATGTTCCAGGTGTACAATTTTATAGTATTTCATCTATGTGTTACAATATATGTTCACCACCCAGACTCAGCTTTCTTTCTGTCACCATATGTTTATCCCCTACTTACTTCTCTCCCACCCCCTCCCTCATCTGCTGCTCTCCTCCCCCTTACCCTCAGGTAACCAAGATTCCTTTTTTAAAAAAAGCTGGGAAAGCTGGGGTGGCTCAGCGGGTAAAGTGCTCACTTTGAAGCCCCGAGGACCGAGGATCAAATCCTGGCCCCGGCCCATGCGGACCCACATGCTGAACTGGGGTGTGCCCCCAGTTCAGTTCTTGCCGGGACCTATGTGGGAGGCTCCCGGCCCAGTTCCTACCCTGCGCAGCCCTGTGCCCACCTGTGGAGTGAAACTATATGTCAACTATGGAGACTGCTCTGGGCCCTCCCCCTTCTCTCTGTCAAAAATCAATAAAATAAATCTTAAAAAAAAAAAAAAGACTATATCTGCTAGAAATCTTAAATGTTATTAACTATGTATTTGTTGCTCGCCAGTTCAATTCCTTCTTTATACAGTATACTCAGTGGACCACTAATCAGATTATTTTATTGAATAAAAGAAATGTTCACCAAATACCTTTTTCAGGAAGAAAGACATGATTGGCAATACTTTTTTCCCTTGAAATCATTAATGCTATTAATTACATGTCAGTAAGTAAAAAAGGAAAGGCATATATTTCAGGCATAAGATCAGCTCTCTGCATCCAATACCTAAACTCCATTCTTGGTTGTAGCTTTCTTCCTATCAATGGATAGTGAAAAGATTCATAGTTTGACCATAATACTGTTAATTGGCTTTGGAGGAAAAATATCTAAATAGGTCAGCTCTCTGAGCCAATCTTTATTATTAGAAGCACAATGAATTCATTAATCTTATGCAAAGGTTTTTCTTTGTCATCATGTTTTTGGTTTAACCCTTTTAGTGCAACGGGCCGATATATTGGCTTTTGCATCTCAGGCGAAAAGCGTGGAGGGCCAATATATTGGTTCATACGTAGACCATAGTTAAAAGCACTATAACTTACTATATTTTTTCTTGTATGATGTATGACTGAAATGATTACATTTCTTTTTCAGATGATGTAAAAGAATAGTATTATTAACTAATTCAATTTATATAAAACTAAAATAAAGCATATGGATATCTAAAACAATAACTTCATAATGTTTTTTTTCCTAAGGTGATACATTTTATTAAATTACCCTTCGCATTTCTCACTAGTATGGCTGGCAGAAGGTAGCACTAAGAGGGTTAATTTCTATCATGAAGAAAATTATGTCTTTTATTCTGAATCCAAACACTTGATCATTTTCATCCTTGTGACAAGCCAGTATGCATCTTTCTAATTAACACAAAGCTTCAGAGTTACTTCCTATGTTCACTTCAACCTCAAAATAGAAAAATTAAAATTATTATGTTTTCCAAAATTTAGCATTTTACTTCCCTGTGGTTCACACTAAAAATTTGGGAAATAAATGGGAGGTGAAATGGTCTGAGTCATTGAAGCCTTTTAAACATTTATTTTTATTGTTTTTGACAGAGAGAGAGAGATACAGAGAGAAGAGGGAGGGCCCAGAACAGTCTCCATAGTTGCACATCATTGGTTTTTCACATAGTTTCATTCCACAGGTGGGTGCGGGGCTGCACAGGGCAGGAACCAGGCTGGAGTCTCACCCCGGTAAGAACTGAACCGGGGGAACTCCCCCCGTTCAGCACTAGGGTCTGCACGGGCCGGGACCGGGACTCGATCCTTGGTCCCTGCGGCTACAAAGTGAGCACTTAACCCACTGAGCCATCCTGCCTTGAAGCCTTGATATAGGCAATTCCCCATTAGGATGAAGTCCAAAGACTTTAATGTGGCTTACACAGCTATTCCTTGTGGACCTTGCTACATTTTCTACTTCATTCTCTCTTCTAATTTCAGGTTTCATCTTTTCTGAATGCACTCCACTTCCTTATGTGCTAATAGGCCTTTCAAGTGCAATTCCTATGACCTAGAACCATCTTCACCCCTACCTGTTCTTTGACGTCTCCTCTCTAACTCCTACTTAATACTCTTTTTTTCCTTCTTCAGCCAGGCTATCACTTCCTTTGTGAAGCTGGCCCGACCTTGACTGGTTGAGGTAACTCTTCAATCTGCTTCCATGTTTTGCATAGTTTTGCTCTTTTGATGTAGTTATCATAGCATATCAGAAGTTCCACAAGGGATGAGATCTTGTCCTACCCATTCACTGATGAATTCCTAACACTTAGTTCACAGAGTACATGGCACAGAGGAGGAGTTTAACATACAAAGGAATGAATACTAAATTTTCTAATAGTGAACATATAAAATGTTTCTCTAGTCTATACCTTCAGAAGAAAACATGAGATAGTTGCTATTGAAAAGTACGATTCTTGTGTGAACTATTGATTCACAAGAGAGCATGTGTGAATATCAATTGTATTTTGTAAAATGAAAGAAGACATATGTAAAAGGCTACATATAGTATGATTCTACATATATATAATTCTGAAAAAGGCAGAAGTATAAAGACAGAAAATAAATCAACAGTCTCCTGGGGTTCTGGGTGAACGAATGGGGGAGTTGACTATGAAGTGACAGCACAGGACAATTGGTAATAAAGGTGGTCAGTATAGCACCATAGGATTGGATACATGACTCTGTGCATTTATCAAAGCTCATAGAGTTTTATTAAGTGCATCCTGTATGCAAATGTAAAAACAAAAACAAAAAACATTGACCAACACATTGAGAGAACCCAGGATGGGATGCAGAATTTGAAAAATGAATCAAACTGTTAATACAGATATACAAAATAACTTCACTGAAGTCTGTGAGGAAGAAAGAAGCTGACCTGAGTAGTGTTGGCAAACAGTGTTTTGACTGATACTGCAAGGTTAAATGTAAAGGGAACTGTTAAATTTATTTCTCACAGAGTAGTTTTGCAGTTCTTAGTATATGTATATTATTTGTTTTGAACAAATAAACAAATACATTGTAATATGGACAGCCAGGTAGTATATGTATATTATTTGTTTTGAACAAACAAACAAATACATTGTAATATGGACAGCCAGGTCTCTCATTGTCAGAGGGAGAAGTTACAAATAAAGGCATGAAGGATGGAATGAAAACCACCACGTTGGATTAGAGTCAAAGAGGTCAGAATGAACCCATGTTTATTTAAAGATTGATCAACCAATTGATCAATTGATAGAGCATATATTAAATATATATTTGTATATATACAGATAAATAGACATAGAAATAAATACACATGTAATATATTCATATATGTGTATATGTATAAACACATGTAAATATACATAGACACAGAAATATAGATATTTAGAGAGAAATACATAGCTCTTTTGGTTGAGATGGCCTAGAAATAATGACACCCCAGTGGAAGCCAACACTCCAGGCTCATTGGTTTCTAAATACCATTCTTCGCTAAAAGGAACTATGGTTCCTGGAAGAAATTTTTAACTCTAGAACTGTGGTGACAAAAATACAAGAGGAGTCTAGAGCATCGTACTGTAATAAAATATAATAAAGTAAAAATAATAGTTTGTTAAAAACCATAATGTGGACTTGTTAGAAGGACACAAGAGACAACCTGAAAGAGTTATGAATAGCCAAAGCAATAACAAGCTGAGCAACAAAGTAGGATTGGATTACATACCAAAAAACAAAATAGCTATCCATCAGTCCATACAGATATAGATAAATACATACATACATATGCACACACATATGTACATAGATGGGGAGATGGGAAAACATTTCTTATGCAAGAATTCCAATGAACACATACAGAAGAAATTAAGAAAATAGAAAATACACCATTAAAAAGAATACCCCAGTAATACGTGCTGCATGTAAGATCCAGGGACAATGTATGATAATATTACTGGGTGAAACTTTAAGGCAAAGCGGAATGTTTACATAGCCTTAAAGTATCTCCCTCAAAATATTTATTACTAACTATGGTATTTTTAGTATACGAGTATGTCCGCAAGTTCATGGAGGTGGAGTTTAATTTCCCTTCTCTTGTGTATTGGTTCAACTTAGTGACTTGCTTCTAATGAATAGATTGTAGAAAGGGAAAATAGTAACATTGCAGAGAAACCTGCCAAATACCAGGCTAACCAGGAAAATAGTAACTTTGAAGAGAAACCTGGCAAATACTAGGTTAACCAATAGAGCATATTTAACACCCTCAGTGACAGGACATCAAAATCATGTACCCAAAATCTATAGTTTCAGTCTAATCATGAGAGAGTTCAGACAAATCCACATTTAGGGAGATTTTACAAAAGATCTGGCCATGAAGTGTCACGCTCATGAAAGGCAAGAAAAGACCAAGAAATGGGCACAGTTTAGAGGGCACTAAGGAGACATGAAAAGTAAATGTAATGGAGTACCATGAATTGGATCCTGAACCAGAAAAAGACGTTAGTGGAATAGCTGAGGCAACCTGAAAGGAGTTCAGTTAATAGTGTTGTTCCAGTGTTAATTTTACTTCTGATAAAGGTATCATGGTTATGTGAGATGTTAATATTAGAAGAAACTTAGTGAAAGGTACATGGAAGCTCTCTGTGCAGTTTTTGCAAGTCTTTTAAAGCTAAGCTTATTCAAAAGGAAGAGTTAAAAAAATGAAAAAGGTTACTGCTTTGTTCATTGATTTGCTGAGATCATGAGTATATCATACTCAAAGGCTGCATAGCCACAAAAAAAGGTCCCAAATAGTACAGTGGCATTGACTTTCCCAGTATATTGCTGCCACTGCTGCTTTGAGCTGCCAAAACCACTGGCACTGACCGTGAGATTCATTTACAGAGCCATGGTCACCGCTGCCCTGGGAATGGGAACTTTGTTGTAGTAGTCAATGACCCTAGACAGAGTTCCCTGAAGCTCCTTCTTTTTTTTTTTTTGTATCAAAAGCCCTCTATTAAAAATATGGGACATGTTATGTGGTTACAGGACGTCTGGTCATAGTCCTACACCTAGCTTTAAGAGAAACTGGGGAAGTGAATGGGTGGCATTTTCTTCAGTTACTCTCCTGGGATGAGGTTCTCAAATCTAAAAAGGGAGTTCAGAAACTGGCAGTCAAGAAAAGTGAAAAAGTAATTACTATATTTTAAAAAATATAATATTGGTATGGTTAGAACATTCACACTAATGTAATGTCTTAGAACAATTTGATTCAGTATATATAATTGTATAAAAGAGAAAATTAGGTGAACAAGGTAAGGAAAAGACAACTTTGTTTAAACTTTGAAGGATATGTATTTTGATTTGAATTTACTTCTGAGTGTTCACTCTCTTATAACTCATCATCTCCTTTTTATTGTCAATCCTGACCCTGGGGGGAAAGAAAAGGATAAAAAGAAAGAAAACAAAAATGCAAATTAAAGCACTGCATTGTTTGTTTAAAATATAGATATTACTTCCTGTCTCATTGAAGACAATTTTTAGTCATAGTTTCTTCTTAACGTTTACATACAAATCACTTGAATTGCTAATAAAATGCTCCAGTGATTTAGTTTACAAAAGAAACCAAATAGGTAATGATTTGTACTTAAGCCTTACAAATCAAATAAGCACTTATCACCCCCACACACCCCTCTCTTTTAATTTCTTTTCTTTTTCATCTGTGAGCCTGTGAGCAGTGAACTCAACACAGACAGAAGTGTGGGCAAGTCTGAGCTACTATCGTCATCCCCAGGATCAGCAAGTTCCCCCCTGTTGCTCTCATGCTACTACTACCTTCAGTCACATTCATGGTCTGTTTCTATCCCATTTGTTCTTTTTTTAAACTCGTGGACAGTTAACTGCCTTTTGAAATGGGAAGAAATAGAACAGATACACTTTGACCCACAATTACACACTTACCTTCATAAGAGAACCTAGCTACTACCACGATAAAGTGTCCAATGAAAGAGATAAAGGACAAAAATGTCCTTATAAGCATTAAACATTTACCTGTTGCCAGGGGATTTGGGGAAAATTAAGAATGTCTTTGTGTGAAAATTCATTCTAAAATCCCACTCTCAGCCAAAATCTTGGCTCATGATGGAGTTATATTACTTACAACCACACTAGAAAAGCTAGTGTTGAACTTCCCATTGTAACCCAGCCGTCAGTGAATGATAAGGAGACTAAGTAGGCTTGGGCAACAGAAGGCTGAGTCCCAGATCCTGCCTTGCAAAAATGCCCATGCAGCTTGAAAAACTGGGGGCAGACACACCTATCTGGGCCAAGACCTCACCTCCAGGTCATTGTTGCCTGTGAATCTTTTAGGCCATTTAGAATTTTGAAGTTTTCTTTCTTCATAAGTCTGAAAGTAACACCAAGAAAAGATTCTTTCTTTCTGCCAGTGTGAGAACACAAAATACAAACTCGAAAAAGAGGATTGCAATGAAGAATCGCTTAATTACTGCCTCCTAGCATTCCTAAAGAATGGTGAGAAAGGAGAGAAGGTCATTTGCCTAGAAAAGAGGTAACAGCTGTTATAAGTCTTAATACTCAAGACAGGAGAGGTAGAATTATTCAAATATGATAAAATGTTAACAGTAGTAATAGCTAAGTAACATTGAGCACTTACCACGTGCCAGACACTTTTAAATGCTTTATATGGCTTACCTTATTTAATCCTTAAAACACTATGATGTAGCTACTATTATTTTAATACTTAACAGGTAAGAAAGATGAACATAGGGATTTTAATCAAATTGCCCGTTGACACTGCTATTAGAGTTGAGCAGAATTTGAACTTGGGTAATTAGGCCAGACTTCACCATGTGAGCCTTTAAGGGACCATCTGATTTGTTGAGAGGAGGGCAGTATGTTCCTCAGCAGGTTCTGAGGGTTTAGTGGAGAGAGAACTGATCTAACTGCATATTCTGCTGGGCCAGGGTGGTTGCTGGGAGCAATCATGGCTCTTAGCAAGATCAGCCAGGCCTTTGCAGACAGGCCACATGTGCAAATAACACATCCAGTTTTACAATGTACAAACTAAATACCAATTACAATCTTTTATTTAAAACAGCATTTGCACCAATGTTCATACTCCACTCTGTTTTAGTTAGGATAAGTAACATTAGCTGCTATGAAAATCTCAGTGTCCTCATACAATAAAAGTTTATTTCTTGGTGTTGTCACTCTCTAATGCAGGTTGTCAGGGCAGGGCGTGGGGGTGGAGGGGTTGGAGGGGCTGCTCCATCCAGTCATTTGAGGACCTAATTTGCTTCATTCTTCAACACAAGATTACCTGGATCATCCAGCAGGTGGATGAGAGAATAGGAGATGCCAAGAGAGGTTGTTTGAGACCAGGCATATTGCTTCTACCCATATTTCATTGGTCAGAATGTCAAGAGGCTAGGACATGTGGGTTGGTGTTGGTCCCGGGTAGAAGAGGAAAGTTGGTGTGTATTTCAAGGCATTTGGCCTTCTCTGCTAAAAAAACTCTAACCAACTTAATGTAGTGTATTTATTTGGCAGGGCTTACAGGCTTCAAGTAATGTAGGAGATCATTTGGTACCAAAGGGAGAAAGTCTTATTCCCAATTAGCTTGCAGGACTCTGCAATGCACACCTAGCTCCGGGCCAGCCCTCTTTATGTTTCCTCCTGTCCTTATGGGATCAGCTTGTGAATTGGACTTCTGGCTTCAATTGGCTTCCTCTTCAAGCTCTGGTGTTAATTCCTTAAATTCTGTCAATGAAATATCTTACCATAGCTTTCCCAACTACTAAGGTATTCATGATTATACTTGAGAATATACTTCTCTAGTCTCCCAACATTGTCTTAGTGAATTGCTATTAACTATGCAAATATTTATGTATTCGATTTTATTAAAAATAAAAGGATGACTAATTTATTAAAAGGTATGTTTTATTACTAACCTTATGAAATAATGAGACATGAAAATATAAGATATTCTGAAGTCACAATCTTCAATATTTGTGTTGAGTAATATAGTCTATATCCAAACCATCAGAAAAATGCTCAAGAAACCAGGAGTAGCAGGGAGGGGGTGAGGGAGGGGGAGAGGGCATCAACTACATATATGGTGATAGACAGAGAACTGACTCTGGGTGGTGAACACTAAATGCAACACATAGACCATGTAATGTGGAATTATACACCTGGAACCTATGTAATTTTTGCAAGCCAATGTTACCTCAATAAATTTAACAATTAAAAAAAAAAGTTTATACATACACACAAAGAAGAAAAAGAAAAGAAAGAAAGAAAGAAAGAAAGAAAGAAAGAAAGAAAGAAAGGAAGAAAGAGAAAGAAAGACAGAAAGGAAGAAAGAAAGAAAGAAAGAAAGAGAGAAAGAGAAAAAAACCAACAAAAAAATATCCTGAAGCAAGTTAGGAGAGCTAAATGGCTTATAATGGATGGCTCATTCCATAGGATTTAGCATTTCTTACTATTTGCTTTAGAAGCAGTCAACCTTGGTTTAGTGATAAGAGAAGAATTTAGCTGATCTCTAGTCAGGAGTAAAGATCAAGAGCTTAGGCTCTAAAGCCAACTTCTTGGATTTTATTAACTGTTTCCTTGGAAAGGTCACTTAACCTTGTTGTACTTCAGTCTCCTCCACTACAAAGCAGAGATGATAATATCTACCCTATAGTGTTGATGAAAGAATTAAATGAGTTTAATTCTCACAAAAACCTTACAGTAAGTACTATTATTTTATTTTGATACATGTAAAAACACTTAGAGTAGTGCTTGGAACATGTTAAGTAATTGATAAATATTAAGCACAATTGTTATTATTATTCTCACCCCTTCCAATCAAGAAAAAAAAATTTGTGTTTTCAGATAAAAACTTATTTTTGTTATTTTTGTTGTGACGTAGTTGGAAACCATAGTATGAGACTTGTCCAGAAAGAAATACTGCAATGAGGAGTATTTGTCTATGTATCCAGTAGTCAAAATTCAGCAGGCACAAGATCAACCATAATTTATTCATGCATTCATTCAATGCTTATTACATACCTACTATGTGCCAGTAGTTCTGCCACTTATTAATTATGTGTACTGGAACAGCTTTCTTTACCTCTCTGAGCTTGATTTTTTCCTTCTGAGAAGTAGAATAATACTATATACTTCCATCTTTGTTGTGGGAATAAATTAAGTTAAAAATTTTGTGAAACATTGTTACAGTGCCTGGACTATGATGTAAGCACCCAATGATTAAATTATTCTTATAAAAATTAATATGGAAAGGTCGTTGTCTTAAGACCTGGTTCTTTTATACAATTTTTCAAACTGTAGACTTTGATACATTGGTAAGTGGTAAAATCAATTTTTAAAATAAAATGAACATATTTTAAAATCAACAATAAAAAAATGAAACAAACTACAATAGAATAGTATAGACTAAATGATGAGATTAAAATAGAACTTACAGATTAGAATACATCACATATACTGGAACATTAATTTCACCTACATAAAAACCTACACACATCTGTTGGTATTTGTTATGTTTAAAAAGTTTGAAAGCTTTTTAATAAGTGCTGTGTTGGCACCTTTAATTGTCCAGAAGTCAGAACATTGTGTTTGTTATGAAACTAGTTTGAAGAAATATTTTTGCCAGCATGTGGCAGAAATAGCACATACAAAATTTTTAAATCAATCAGTACCAAGCTTGCTTGGTGGTTTTGTAGAGAGGGTTAAATCCATCACCTAAAAATGAAATATCGGTATTATTGATATTAAATATTTTCTCTGCTACTTTTGCTCACTGACATTTTGTAAAATACAAAAAGTCACTCACAGTGCAGATAAGTCATATGGATGTATGGTAAGGCACCTTTGAAACCTGCCTCCCCAGTAGTCTGTCCTCTGTTGTTTCTAGTGTCTGTACTGACACAGACTAAAGAGAGCTGTCACCAATTGCCTGAAGCACTGGGTGAATAATTGTCATCTTCTCAGGAGAGTCCTTTGCCCTAAAAGCCTTCATCTTCAGATTGTCTGTACTTAGAGTTTCTTGGGCACACAGGCCTCCCGTCTCTTTTCCCAAATTAAGGGCACTCCACAGAGTTGCCACAGTGGGCACTAATGAATTCTCTGAGATTAATCTACACAGTAATGAGAACTGGAACCTGTCACTCACTCTCCCAGGAGAAAATAGTTCACATGCTATTATATCACCCTATTAAAATAACTTATTAGCTGTGTCGTTTGTCTGCTACCATTCATTAAGAAGGTGTGACCAAAGAGACATGCATTTGAACAAATGAAATCTAATTTGAATTGTTCTCCATTTTGTTTTTATGGCTGAATGAACTCTTGCTGTAAGTGAATGTGAGCATTTTATGATCATAGGTACTTTAGGGAAATACCAACACAGTTATGACTTTTCACCAATTAGATAAAACAGATGAGAATCTGCATCTCATTCAAAATATGTGAGGAACTTGTATGCTCCATTGCCTGAATTTTTGTCTTCCAGGAAATATTTGTTTGTGCAAAAGTCCTTAATTATAGGCATGATGCCTTATTTTATGCCATAAAACTATGGATAAGTCATTCTGAAAGCTCAATTGAGGGTAAATTTAGATAGAATAATAGCAAGTTGGGTGCCATTTTAAACACAAATCCACCAAATTTCATTTTCTTTCTGTTTTTGTCAATATACTATCTCAGTAAGAGCACACACAGGCTTTCACCTCATATGCAGGTAACTTAAGTCCTGGGTCTTCCTTCTAAGCCTTTTCATCCTCATTTACTTCATCTGTAAAATGAGAGCAAACCAATATTTCTCTCATTCATGAGGTTGTTGAGAGGATTAAATGTGCTTAAACAGTGCTTGGCCAATGGTAAGTACACAATAATACCTGTTACAGTACACTCAACACAATGTATGTATTGACAAAAATTTTCTGCCAGTTGCTTGAGTTCTTATTAATGGTGAGTCTACTTACATTTATCCCCATATGTGCCAGTTAACCGAGAGTCACTGTATTATTATCATAATCACCGTCATTATCCAGTCCTCCTCCTCCAAGAAAAAAAAAAGTCAGAGGAGAATTTTGTTTTTTGTTGTTTTTTGGGGGTTTTTTTGCATTTTTAAATTAGATTGGGGAGAGGGGTGGCTTTCGATGCAGCTGTCTGAAAATTGCAACTATAAAGTGTAGCTCAAAAAATACTGGAAAGCAACAAAAACATTTGAGTAAGCTCAGCGGCCTGATCAGTTGCTGCAGGCACATCCTCAACCACCTTCTGAAGAAGAGCGTTTCTTACCTGCCGGACTATGGCAGCACCAGTTATTAGCTGTGTGATTTCGAGCACTCTTCTTTAACTCTCCAACATTCCTGTTCTTCATCTTTGCAAAGGGGACAATGATACCTCCTTCATTGTGGTGTTGTGAATCGTAAATCAAATGAAATACACTTGGTAAAACATTGATCACCATGTCTAGCATGTACTCAATAAATTGCTGTTGTCATGATTATTATTACTCGTAATGCCACTGACCCACCAGCTATAAGACAGAGCTCTGAACTAGTTTTTAACAGTTGTACAGATGCAGGCTGTACACTCACCAGCCTTCCCTAGTCTCTCTTCTGTCCTGAAAAGCCCGCAGTCCCAGTAGATGCCTGGCAGTGCACTGGTTATAGAATACAGTTTTCAAACTAGACCATGTCATACTTAAATAGAATCTGCAACTTTGGCCTCATTTGCTCAGCCTTCTGGCAAACTATACAAAGCAGCCTATGTTATGTCCTGGTTTTTTATTATTAGATCATTAATTGGATGAAGTACAATTTTAACAACCTTAAAAACATTTGAATTCATAGTTTTGGTAAACACAAAAGGCTCATACATAGTGTTTCAAGACTATTAGAATTAAAATAATATTCTGAAAATAATAGTCACAAACACAGTTATTCTATAATAGGTTGAAGAAGAGATTCCAGGTAATTTTACATTTTTCATTCCAGCTAAATTTATGAACAACTGACGATTAAAATTATACCCAATTGCTATTTAAGACAAATGGATTCTTTCTTACACTTTGGGACTTAGTATGAGTATGTCCTGAGGAGTTTTATACCCTTGTGGTACAAACAAAACAAGGTGTGGAGTTTCCATTGTTTTGTATGAAATATGTCTTTCCAAATTTGTGTTTCCCACAAATCTGATCTAAATGTAGTATATTTTGCTTAAAAGCCAATTCTTAACAACACTCTTGAAAATTTATTTGAAGAGATATCTCTGCTTCTATTTTTCTTGTCTAGCTTGAAATATCCTCAATAGACAGCTTACCACTTTGAAGCAGAAGAGGGAAGTCATAACAGTAATCTGATAATAACAGCAAATACTTCTATGCTGTTTCCATATCCCTGCCATGTACCAAATCTTTACTTATATTTTTTAACCCTCATATGAACTCTGTAAGGTAGTTACTATTTTTACCCCCACATTACATGGCAGGCAAGTCTACCACAGAGCAGTGAAATAACTAGTTGAAGGTCACAGAGATTGAAAGTAGAAAAAAGCAGGCCTCAAAATATCATGTTTTTACCCTAAAATATCATCTGGCTAAAATTGTTACATGGCCAAAATGTTTCATATTCATCAACATCAAACTAATAACACATCAGTTGGTAATGCAGACCCCTGTCTTGGAATATAGCACTGGAACATAATTCCTAAGTAAAAAAAATAATTTCTCCTTTCCTATGAGAGGACTTGGTACCTCTCATACTAAGCTAAATTTCTTTCCTGGTTGCATGGTCTGGATTAATTTGCATGACTAGTTTAGATAAAGCAAGTAAAAGAACATAATTTTTTAAATCACATTATAAATTCCTTTGAAGGTGATATAGAGACTATATCAGGCCAATTAAAAAACAATTTACATGTGTCTTCTAGAGAAAGCTGGTTATGGGGATAATAGGGCTGACACCCTAACAAGCCACAGCCATGTAATTTGGGAGATGTCCCTAACTCCAGAAGCAGACTCTGAGTTGACTAAACTGGTTACAACAATCCCATCTTTCTAGCCAGTATTGTTTGAGGGATCCAGCAATGGGATGAGTGCTTAACCCCATGAGAATACATTTTCCTAACTGTCATTTGTTTAGGGGTGTGTGACATAACTTGGCCCTATCAACCTCAGTGAATGCCATCTATCTCATGGTTGAAACGTGCTCCTGACAAAAGTGACTTAGGGTAAAGTTAACACTGTGGACAACAGAGGAGAAGAGGACAGAATCTAGATATCTAATGACATTCTCAAGTTGCTGAATCAAACAGATATGAAGTCCATAGTATCTCTAACTTCTTCCTGAAGAGAGAAAGAAAAAAAAAACAACACATAAATTCTATCATAGTTTAAGATTGTTTCAGTCTGGCTTTCTGTTGATTTGCCACCCAAACACAGCTAGGAAACGTATTTTTACCCCTCAGGACCTGCCCTATAGTCCTGGTTTTAAAGGGATAATTAAGATCTGTGCATTTTGAATCACTGATAATTTGGTTCAAACATATGAGGGCTGTCTGGAAAAATTCCAGCCATAAATGCTTCTATTTTTCAAGTTACATGGCTGGATACCTTGTGGACATCCCTCGTATGAACTGACCCAGGTTCATATTCACATTTATTAGGCACATACTGGTAATGTAACACATGCTAGTCATAAAGTAGGAATTTTTATATACAATATCTGCAAATACCTTCACAAGTTCAAGGAGAGGAATAGCATTATACATACTTTGTTTGCCAGTTGCTTGAGAGTTTGCTGGTTGCTTGAGAGTGCCGGTTACTTAAGTTCCAGATAACGGAGAGTCTACTTACACTTATCCAGCATCTACCAATCCCTATGGGTGCCAGCCAATGAGAGTCTACTATACAGAGATATATGAAGCATATTAATTTAGCTTTTATTTAATAATTTCTTTATTGTCTCATAATTGCCCCTTTTCTCGGATTTGCTAAGTTAAAACATTTAAATGCATTTCTAAATGGGAAACATTTTTTCCTCATTCTAGAGCCACATACTGAATTCGAATTTTATAACATAGTAAATAGAGATGCATTATCATACAAGAAATTTAAGTAATCCAATGTAACATATTTTTAATCACATTTTGAAATCATGTCTGGTAGATTTTTATATGATTTCTTATTGGAAATAGTTGCTCTGTGTGATAAAGTGAAGTCTATCTCCCAACCACGCAACACACATACACAGTGAAGAACAATCTTCTTGCTTTTCAAGAGGCAACGTGAAATCACAGTGTCCTTACTTCATGCCTCATGCACAAGGTCGTGCCATAACCTGAAATGATCCCATGCCTGGAAGAAACGGCCCATTCTCTTGTGTGGCAAAGCAAGGAATTCTCTTCTTCCTTTTCATGTATGCTTACTTCTTTCATTCAGAGATAGATATTCATGGGTTTGCTTATTGTCTCTTTCCATCTGTGACCCTTTCTATTTACTTAGGAAATGCCAAATGAGAGAAACAAATTGTGGTTGTTTTTTTTTTTTGTTTTGTTTTGTTTTTTTTTATCTTTTCACATTTATAGAGAGAAATTATCTTTTTGTCTTCAGTGCATATTTATTTCTATTTTACTTTTTGACAGATAGAGAGAGAGACAGAGACAGAGACAGAGAACCGAACTGTGGGAACTCCCCAGTTCAGCACGTGGGTCCTGCCTGGGCCGGAGCCGGGATTCGATCCTCGGTCCTCGTGGCCTCAAAGGGAGCGCTCAACCCGCTGAGCCGTCCCGGCTTTCCCCGTGGTTGTTTTTTTTAACTGTACACTTGGCCATTCCTTTGGCGTATGCCTTGTCACTGAAGATTCTTACAGCCAAAATGGTAAGGTTTGCAAATAACCAGTTCCTGGTGAAGAGGGGAGAAATCCTGAAAGGGACAATTTCTTTTCAGAAGAATAAGTCATAATATTAAAGAGGAGAGGTCTTGATTAAAAAAAATAAAGCCACCAGTGCTAGAATCCAAGCCTGCTTTTCATCTATGTTTGGGGAATGGTTAACAGCGATGTATGGGAAGTCAAACAAAAATGGAGAGCAGAGATTTTCTTTGCTTTTTAAAAAAAGGATGTTTGTTTAAGGAAAGTATGTGTGACAGCAGGAAAGGGGGAGAGCAATGGCTCCAGTGAAAGGAGAGGGGAGGAGGGCACACAATGAAACAAATACCAGCAGTTCAAAGGACTTTTGTGCATGAAAGATGGTAAATAAATTAAAGAGGCAATAAGAAATATTTGTCCAGCAATAGAGGAAAGACAGTGAAATTATAAGGCTGTCTCTGAATAATGACATCCATCAGCTAGGGTTTTACTCATGAGTGTTGCTCATATTGATTGGCTTCTCTGTCTTTTCTCTGAAAGTCTCTGTATTTCCATTGAATTTCTTCTGGAGTTAACGCATACCACTGAGAAATGTGATTAAACTATTTTTAAAAGCCCCCAATTTCCATCTTGAAAGAGAAAATATAAATGCAAAGAGAATGCCATAAATACTAGCTCAATTCCAAGACATCTGGATGTCAGAGAATAAATTGGGAAGACATTTTCTCAGACAGTATGCAAAGTGACAAAATAACCTTAGAGAAAATGGGGACTTTCTTTTTTAAAGAGTACAAACATCCAATCACGGAGGCTACATTTTGGTTAAAGTTATGTCTATTGATGACTTTGTTGGCTCATGAATATAAACAACTTAAAAATATGATAAATACTTACTATAAAAGGAGCCAGTAATACTTTTAACATTTAATTATCTTCAGAGAGAAACAAGTGTAAGATTCTCAACTTTTCACCAATGAAACTACAGACTGCCTTACTTTCTATGAAGTTATAATGATGGTAAAAAAAACTTACATAAAATATTCCCACATATTTAAACCTTCCTTATTTGCGTAAATTCAAGTGAATACATCATAGCTCATATTTAAAATAACATTAAACTTATTTCAAAGAAAACTTTTAAATACACAGTATATCATTCAATTTTAGAAAATAAAAAGTTTTTGAGCTTTACATCTTGCAAGCTTTATATATTGGGGGGTCATATATAATCATTTAAGGGTTAATGTTCTATGCATACTGAAATCCAAAACAAATAGATCCTCTAAACCACCTCAAATGTGCCAGATGAGGAGAATATTTCACTTCTGTAAAAATAAATTTCTGATTTTTAAGCATTAATTGAGCCTCCTAACAAGGAATCCTGTGATGTTTGTTCATTTATCTAAGATGCTTTTTTCATACTTATGAATATTTATGAACTACCAGGTTCAAATGAGTATTATAAGAAGTGAGAGGTAGTGTCTTCCAGATGTAAAGGGTGCTTTTAATGCTATTGCTTCTCCAGATACCCACTGGCATCTTGTCACGCTTGAATGAGCCATTCAAAATAGAGCTGCCATCTAATGGAAGTACCTGAAGTGCAAAACAAAAGGAGAATTTAATGAAGCATAAATGGTCCCATTGAAGATACAGACCCTTTTAGATAGCACAGTAAAAAATAAAAACAAACAAAAAAAAACCATAGTGGAGGCTTCTATTAATCAACCCCAACCACCTTCTGTTTTGCAGACAGGAAACCTATGAGATCAAGTAATGTCTTTATTGTGAAATGTGGTGCATGGACAGTAAATGTGTGTGTGTGTGTGTGTGTGTCCATGCCCGTGTGATGCATATGTTTATACTGAAGATTCTACTATGTATAATTTTGTCAGTGCTGGCAGGAGTTGCTAATATTGATCAAAATGGTCCCATTACCTATAGGAAACAATAGCCTTTTTCTGGCCTGTTTTTATCAAGAACAACAATGAAAAAAGTTGTTAAGCAGCTCTTTAGGCTAAAAGGCAGTAAAAAGCCCAAGCATTAGAAATGAGAGGAATGGCAACTATAATGGCTCAATGTGAAAACAAAACAGAACAAAAACAGCTGATTTTTTTTAAACTAATGCACTTTGTCCTGGTTCTGAACTATATTTAATTTCTCAATCTTATGGGTGTGTCCATGGAGTGACTGTGTGCAGGAAAGTCAATGGCTTAGTCATTAGGGGAGAGGAAGTAAGGAACAGTGGGAGAAATAGCAACAGTCAAGTACATCCTCGCCCTGCCGTATTTTCCCAGGTATAAGATGACCGGGTGTATAAGACGACCCCCTAATTTTACAGTTTGTAGTCTTATACAGCGAATATAGGCCTAAACCTATGTTTTAACTGTAAAATTAGGGGGTCGTCTTATACGCCAGAAAATACTTACAATTCTATAGAAACCATGAAGAGCAGGAAATGGAAATAGCAACTGGCTGAGCTACCAACCAAGTACAGAAAATGTGAATAGCTACTAATAGATCTGGAAATCTACCAGTAACACACTGTGCACCCATTCATTTCTTGTTTTAAAAAATATTTCTTGAATGCCAATGTATGTAAAACATTTTGGGTGCTAATCACTAGGTTTATAGAAATGAATAAGAGTGACATGATTCTTGCCTTTGTGTCACAGGTAATCAGGTAGTGAATGGTTGGTTGGCTCGTTCATGCCATGAGGCTATATCAGCTACCATTTTTTCTTGTTCAGAAAATGGGCCATACCTGTCAAAGAGCTTCAGAATCCAACTCAGTATCATTCATTGCATTTAGTTGTTATGTCTCTGTAGGGTTATTTAATCTGAAACAACTTAGTCTTCCTTTCATTTTCTTGACCACGACTCATTGGAGAATATAAGCCTGTTATTTTGTAGTGCATTTCTTTATTTTTGTTTTCTCATGTTCCCTTGTGATTAGAATCAGATAATGCTATGTTTTTTTTAGCATATGTGCTGCTGAGGTGAGCACAGATAATGCTATTTTACTAATATATATCTATTCTGAACATTTCTTCCAAACTCCAGACCTAAAATACAATTGCTTATTTGACAAGTCCACATAGATCTCAGAAAGGTACTTCATGCTTAAGATATCCAAGATCAAATTTATGGTCCTGTGCTAAGGACTCATCTATATACAGTGTTTCCCAGCCCGGCTGATGGCATCACCATCCAATCAATTATGCAAGCCAAATTTTAAAATTGATCCTTGGTGTTTCCTTCTTCTTTACCTTCCCCAATTCAAATTCATCATCAAGTCCTGTCAATTTTACCTTTAAAATCTTAAATGTGTTTCCTGTAAAATTCTGATTAATATATGTCCATCTCTGCACTAACAAAAGATATATGGTATTATACTTCCACAGATTCTCTTATCAAAGCATC
Source organism: Craseonycteris thonglongyai (assembly GCA_004027555.1). NCBI lineage: Eukaryota > Metazoa > Chordata > Mammalia > Chiroptera > Craseonycteridae > Craseonycteris > Craseonycteris thonglongyai. The sequence continues at coordinate 16,612 of PVKE010008897.1, read as the reverse complement.
CATCTAGCATACATCTTAATGTGACTACAATCTTCTTTAAGCTAACCTGTTTCTCTTTGGTTGGTTTTGGATCTTTAATGTAGACAAAGTTGTTTTTTTGTTTTTGTTTGCTATAATGAAATTTTTTTGTTATAAGATTAGACTAGGGGGAAGCTGGGATGGCTCAGTGGGCTAAGCACTTGCTTTGCAGCCCCGGAGATGGAGGATCGAATCCCGGCTCTGGCCCAGGTGGACCCATATGCTGAACTGGGGTGTGCCACCAGTTCAGTTCTTGCCAGGGCCTATGCGGGAGACTCCCAGCCCAGTTCCTGCCCTGCATAGCCCCATGCCCACCTATGGAGTGAAACTATATGGAAAAGTAATGCTATCAACTATGGAGACTGCTCTGGGCCCTCCCCCTTCTCTCTGTCTCTCTCTGTCTCTCTCTGTGTCAAAAACAATAAAAATAAATATTTAAAAAAAAAAGATTAGACTAAGTTCAAGACTTGCTGAGAAAAGAGAAGAGGAAAGTTAGTGCATGCTATTTATAAATGTTCAGGACACGGATTTTGTTTGGAGATACCATCTATCCTAATCACATATGTAAATGAATAACTTTAATTTACCTCATTCAACAGTTGGGATTGAAATCAATTTTGGTAAAAACAGATTATTTTTGAGTGTGCAAACTGTGTTTGCTATTTAGGACAATAATACAGAAACCTTTTGCAAGTGGTATGTCTGTGGGGTGGAATTAAGAGGGTCTTTCAATTTTTATGTGTCTGAGATTTTTGTAATTTTTGTATAATTTGTTTTAATAATGAATATTCAAAATTCTTTAGTACAATTTTAAAGGACCTGTTTGTAAATTTTTTTTCAAAACTCAAACTTCATCTTCTGTTTCCACTTATAATTTAGTAACTCACAGAGTTTGTCACTCCTAACTCACAATGCCAACAACAGTCCAGTTAAGTTACATATTGCTTAGTATTAAAAACTAGTCAGGATACTGAAGATGTAAAGAAAACTAAATGAACTAAAACATGGAAAGTGATTAGGAAAGAAGAGACATCTCTAAAGCACAGTGGGAGGAGGAGAAGTCTGCCACATAAGAGAGTAAAACTAGCCAACTTCAGAGCAGCTGTGTGTGAGCTAGGCTGAGAGATTAGAATCTCAAGGAGTCTGACACCGAGCGAGTCTCCACTGCCCACCATCTCTTTCCCCTGGGCTTTACTGAGTACAAGTGAGTAAAGTGCTGGAAGCTGAAGTCAGGGCAAGAGAATGGTGAGAACCCCCTCTAAGAGTCCCCAGGCTTTCCGTGCAAAGAAGGTAACATCTGCCAAAGGCTGAGAACAGGGCAGGAGAGTAAAATCTCTTCAAGGCTTTCAAGGCCTCCACTGAAAGTACCAGCAGAGCTCTCCCAAGGATGAAGCAGAGATTTCTTGGGAGAAAGAGGGCCGATAGCAGCTCCAGAGAGCAAAGAGGACTCTCCAGAAACCCAAATCGCTGGCAGTGAAGCAGAGACACCTCTCCCATTCAAAGAGCTGGCAGCTGGGTTGGAGAGCACAAACAGCCCTGGAGTTTTGTGACTGCTTAGATCTCAAGCCCTGCTGAAGGGAAGGCCCTGATTCCTCCATCAAAGCATTTGCATCTGATGGGGAGCAGAGTAACTTAACACAGCCTAGACCCAGCCGATCTGTAGATTAGGTTGATTCAGTGTCCATACTAGTGGCATGATGAAAGTAGAGCATGCCTTTTTCTAGTGGTAAATATTACTTCAGTCTCCTCTGTTCTTTTACACACAATATTGGGCACAAAAAAAAGACAGTCAGGGGTAAGGAAATGTGCCCCATAGTCAAGAGACTAGTCAGATTATAAACAGAATCAGATGCAGAGATAGCCATGTGTAAGTCAGATCAGAGACTTCAGTATACTGAAGGGTCTAGTGGAAAGATGGACAATAATATTTTATATTAGCTTGCCCTGTTTTTTATATTTTATCATATACATGATGAACAATATGTGACTTGCTCTTTTTGCTTAATATTATGGTTCAGTGATATACTCACATTGTTGCACATAACTATAAATTGATGTATAGTGTACCATTGTAAGACTATATCTTAATTAATTTATTCATTCATTTGTTAGTATACATTTAGGTTTCTAAGTTTTTATTCCCACAAATATTATCATGATGCACGTTCTTGTATAGATCTCCAGGTATACTTAAGAATTTCTCTATAGACTATACTTATAAGTGGAATTTTAGTAGCCAATGCATTACCCCTACCCACCACCAGTAGTTGTCCCAGAAAGGGTATGAGTTTGTATTTGTATATATTATCACCAACACCAAAAGTTTCCATACTTTCTAATTTTTGCAAATTGGTGGATTTTAGGTGAAACCTTGTTGTGATTTTAAATTGCATTTCTCTATTTTCACATTAGTTTGGTAATCTTCACATATGCTCATGGGCCATTTCTGTTTTGTGTTAGAAACTTAATTTTATTCTTATTAACTCTTAGGCTTTATTTCTATATTTTGCAACTGAATCATCTGTTATCTGTATTGCAAGTATTCTCTGTTTCTTCATGAATTATAAACTCCCTAGTACATTACTATTATTTTTGCTTTAAATGTTTGTCTTTTAATGCTTTAAAAATTGGAAAATATATTACATATTCACCACTTTTGACAGTCTGCATTTTTCGTGCAGATCCAAATTTTGTTTTGATATCATTTTCTTTCTGTCTGAAGAACTTCCTTTTACATACTTGATGGTGTAGATCTGCTAATGAATTCTCTCAACATTTATTTGCCTGAAAATAGTCTTTAATTAACCTTGCCTTTTGAATTATAGTCTCACTGGGTGTAGCATTCTTGTTGATAGTTCTTCTTTCAGGACTTTAAAGGTATGACTGCATTGTTTACTGACTTAGGTAGTTCCCGGCAAGAATTTCTTTTATCTTTGTACTTCTATTTGTAAGTCTTATTCTTATCTTTATACCTCTATTTGTAATGATTATTTTTTCCTTGCTTCACTTTGAAGAAGAGTCACTGTCTTACGAGAACTTTATAATTTCTCATGATAAATTTGTATTCATTTAAATTGTTTTTCTGCCATTTGTAAAATGTCATTTTCTCTGAATTCTTTTAAGACTTGTTCCTTCTCACTGATTATGAGCATTTGATTATGAGATGCCTTGTTTGAATGGTCTTGGTTTTATTTTATTTTACCTTTTTTCTGCTTGAAATTAATTGAAATTCTTGGATCTGTGAGATGATACTGGTAGTTTTCAACAAATTGGAAAAATTTTATCTTTATTTCTTTATTTCTTCCATCACCATATATTTAGTTTCCCCTCCTTCTCCCACCCCCGCCCTCTTTACCCTTCTGTAACCACTAAACTATTGACTGTATTCATGAGGTTTTGTTTCTTTGTTGCTTTCAGTTTTATATTCCACATGTGAGTGAAGTCGTATGGTTCTTAGCTTTTTCTGTTTGGCTTATTTTGCTTAGAGGATGATCTCAAGTTCCATTTATGTTGTTGCAAATGGCAGTATTTCATTCTTTCTTATAGCTGCAGAATACTTCATTGTATATGTGTACCACAGCTTTCTTATCCAGTCATCTATCAAAGGGCACTTTAGTTGTTTCCATGACTTGGCCACTGAAAACAGTGGTGCAATTACCATTGGGTACATATGTTTTTCCAGACTAAGGTTTTCAGTTTTTTTGGGTAGATACCCAGAAGGAGGATTGCCAGGTGATATGGTAACTCCAATCCTATCTTTATTTCTTAAAATATATTTTTGCTGCCTTTTCTCCTATTCTTGTGAGACTAATAATGCCATGTGTGTTAGACTTGATACTGTCCCACAGCTCAGCAAGATTCTATTTATGAGTTTCAGCTCTCTCCCTCCCTCCCTCCTTCATTTGGGATAGTTCCTATCGCTATCACTTCAAATTTGCTGATATTTTCTTCAGTAGTATCTAATCAGCCATTATAGTCCCATCCATGATATATATTTTTTATTTTAAATATTTAGTTTTCATCTCTAGCAATGTTGTTTGGATCTTTTTATATCTCCCTTTCTCTCATCCTCATGTTCATTCTTTTCTACCTTCTAAATTGCTGAATTTAGAAGCATATTGATAATAGCTGTTTTAATGTCCTTGAATGTAGATTAGTTAGTTCCATTGTTACTCTTACATGTGTTTGTTTCCATAATTAATTTTTCTCCTAGTTATTGATCATATTTTCTTACTTCTTTCTATGATTGGTAAATTTTGATTAGCTAACAAATGTTATGAATTTTGCATTATTGTTTGCTAGATTTTATTGTTTTCTTTTAAAGAGTGCTTTTCTGGTATGCAGTTAAGATACTGGATATCAGTTGAGTCTTTTCTAAGTTTGCTTTTAAGCTTTGTTAGGGCAGGTCTAGAGAGACCTTTAGTCTAGGGCAGATTTAGTCCCATGACTAAGGCAATACCCTTCAGAAGACTGCCCAAGGCCTTGTGTAGTATAAGATCTTTCTTCTCTAACTGGTTAAAATGAGAAATAATCCCAGCTCTGGTAATTGTTTACCCTGCTGTTTTCTAGTGGCTCTTTCCTTGGTCTTGATTATTTTCCTTTTATGGCTGTATAGCTCAGTACTCAGCCTAAGACTCAGCAGGACCCCTCTACCGACCTCCAGAGCATTCTCTCTCTCTTTCTCTCTCTCTCTCTCTTCTCCTCTGTCCCCCTCCCTCTGCATTTTCTTCCTCTGGTACTCTTTCCTAAGAATTCTAACTTCTTTCATTTTCCTAAATTCTGATCTCTATCTTCTTAGCACAGTAATACCAATGTGCTTTGTACATTGCCCATTGTACTGTGCTGTGGCCAATGTCATAAAATTATTGCTTTACCTATTTGTTCTTGTACTCTAATTGTTTAAGATGAAAGATTTATCTGGTCCTTGTTAATCCATCATGGCCAGAAACAGTAGTCTATTATTTTCTTCTCAAAATTGAAACTACATATAAAACTTTTAGTGCGTGGGAAGATGCTAAATGCAGAGAATGGTTAGAATGTCCTTTTTCAACCATGCTTGGCTGGAGCCTGGAGCTTAAGCCACACCCCCACTTTATCACCACCTTCTAGGCTCACCCTGCCCCAAGGGCCCTACCACTCCAATGTCATGCAGCAGCCACCTCTTCTCAGTAACATTTCTGCTCTGAAATTTATTATTTCCTTCTGCCTACTCACTTTGGAATTTGCTTGCTGTTCTTTTTCTAGTCTATTTAGGTGTAGGGTGAGACTGCTTATTTGGGATTTTTCTTGTTACCTAAGATAAGCCTATATTGCTATGAATTTCCCTCTTAAGGCTGCTTTCACTGTGTTTCATGGCTTTGGGGTCATTGTGTTTTCATTTTCATTTGTCTCAAGATATCTTTTGGTTTGTTCCTAGATCTTATTGTTAACTAATTCATTGTGTAGTGGACTCCACATTATTTATCCTCCATGTGTTTGTGCGGTTTTCAGTTTTCTTCATGTAATTAAATTTTAGTTTCATACCATTATGATCAGAGAAGATGCTTGATATGATTTCAATCGTAAATTTATTAGACTTGTTTTGTAGCCTAACATTCTATCTTGGAAAATGTTCCATGTGTACTTGAAAAGTATACATATTCTCCTGCTTTGAGGTGAAATGTTCTAAAAATGTCAATTCTGTCCATCTGATCTAGTTTGTTGTTAAGGTTGCTATTTCCATGTTGATTTACTGACTCGATCTATTCCTTGATGTCAATGAGGTACTAAAGTCTCCTACTATGACTATACTATTGTCAATCTCTCCCTTCATGTTGGTTAATATTTGCTTTATGTATTTAGGTGCTCTTATGTTGTATTCACAAATGGTTGCAAGGGTAATAACCTCTTGTTGGATTAATCCCGTTATCATTATGCAATGTCTTTCTTTGTCTCTTATAGTGTTTGCTTTAAGCTCTATTTTGTCTGTATACTTATCGCTACCTGAATTTTTTATTTCATTTGCATTTGCATGAAATATATTTTTTCATCCCTTCACTTTCAGTCCATGTGTGTCTTTTGATCTGATGTGAATCCCTTTTAAACAGAGTATGTATGTTTTCTTATCCATTGAACTACCCTATATCTTTTGTATGGAGCATTTAATCCATTTACATGATTATTGATAGCTATGTAGTTATTGCCATAGTATTATTCATATGTATGATCTCACCCCCTTCTACTATGCCTTCTTCTTAGAGAAGTCTGTTGAATATTTCCTGTAATACTGGTTTGGTGGTGATCAATTCCTTTAGTTTTTTGTTGTTGTTTTTTGTTGTTGTTTTGTTTCTTTGTTTCTGAATGGTAAGCTCTTTTTCTCTTCTTCAATTTTAAATGATAGCCTTGCTGTGTAGAGTAGTCTTCATTTTAGTTCTTTGCTTTTCATCACATTGAATATTTCCTGGCAATTATTTCTGGTCTGCAGAGTTACTGCCTAGATGTCAGCAGACAGACAGTTTTATAGGAGCTCCCTTGTAGATAACTAGCTGCCTTTCTTGTGCTGCTTTTAAGATTCTCCCTTTGTCTTTAACCTTTGGCGTTTTAATTTTGATGTTTCCTGGTATGGGCCTCTTTCAGTTTATTTTGTTTGGGACTCTCAGTGCTTCCTGGCTTGCATGTCTACTATTTTATTCAACAGGTGAGGAAAGTTTTCCATCATTATTTTTTCAAATAGGTTTTTAATTCCTTGTTTTCTCTCTTCTCCTTCTGGTACGCCAATTATGTGAATATTGTTACACTTGTTATTCTCCCGGAGACCCCTTAAACTATCCTTTGTTTTTTGGATTTGTTTTTTCTTTTCGCTGTCCTGGATTGATGTTTTCTGTTACCTTGTCTTCTATATTGCTAATTTGATCCTCTGCTTCATTAATCTGCTGTTGATTCCATCTAGTGTAGTCTTCATTTGAGTTATTGGGTTTTCTTTATTTCTACTGGTTCTTTTTTATGGTTTCTATGGCCTTTTGGATGCTTGCTATCTCTTTGTTCAAATTCTGACCAAGTTCCTTAAGCATCCTTATAAATGGTGCTTTAAATTCTGTATCTGGTAGATTGCTGGCCTTCATTTTATGTAGTTATTTTTCTGGAACTATATTTTGTTCTTTTGTTTGAGACATTTTTTTTTGTTTTCTCATTTTGGATGCTTTCTGTGTTTGTTTCTATGTATTAGGTAGGTCTGCTATGCCTCCAAATCTTGGTACGGTGGCCTTATGTAGTCTGGTGTTCTATGGGTACAGGGGCAAGTCTACCTTGTTACCTGAGCTAGGTGCTCCAGGAATGCCCCTTTTGTGGGTTGTATGATGCCTCCTGTTGTAATGGAGACTTAATTGCTGTTGGCACATCAATGTGTGGGCTTGACCCTCAGGCTTACTGGCTGTGAGGATTGCCTATGACCGTAGTGTATGAGCTGACCGCATGGAATAGGATTGTCCCAGTGGGCTTTGGTACCTGCCGAGACCATCCTCTGGATATGCTATGTGTAGTGCTAATCAGGTGGTGTTCTGCTGTGGTTTAAATACAGACACCATCTGTTCTTGTTTGAGGGCCTCTTGGGGAGCGCCTTTATGCATGCCAAGTTAGGCCAGTACCTGGGACTTGTCCGGGGCTGCCTGGTAGGAGCTGGAAAATGATTCCCTGTTGGCCACTGCCTGTGTTGGACCTGGGGTTGTGTGGGAGAAGCCATGCTGTGAATCAAGGCTGCTCCTCACAGTACCATCCTTCCAGCAAAGCCCCCTGGCACCTTGAAGCCTGCTGCCACCTGCCAGCTGTTCATAAGGCTCAGCCGATGGAAGAGCCTCAGGGGAGGTGAGAGTTAGTTGGGCAACATCTCAAGGAGTCACCAAGGAGCATGGTGTGAGTTCAGTGGGTTGATATAGATTCAGATCTCACACCAGCTCAGAGCTTGAGTTCACTCTGCAAAAGTCTCCGCTCACACTGAGGTTAGCTGCCACCCATTCAGGGCCTACAGACATTCAAGAGCTATTCAGGAAAAACTGGGGTGCGGGCCAGCACCGCTGCTTACCAGCATGAAGAAGCCTCTGGTGTTGTGAAGTTGAGTGAGATTATGTCCCAGGCAGTCACCAGGGTGACTGGAAACTCAGATTTGGTCATGTGAAGGGAGGGCTCCACACAGGGACAGATGACATCCATCCACCAGCTACACGGGAGGAGGGCTCCACACAGGGACAGATGACATCCATCTGCCAGCTACATGGGAGGAGGGCTCCACACAGGGACAACGGCAGCTTCCCCTCCAGCCTTCTCCCCGAAGCCACACATATTAATCTCCCCATTTGTTTCTGACACATTTCAAGCTGAGGTCCCTTTGCTGGCCCTCAGGGTGACTGCCTGAGAGTGGGAGTCTGTGTGCAGGCCCTGGGTTTCCAGCCACCTTCCATCCCACCCAGATGGATGGAATCTCCTATGACTTTTTCCAGTCTGATGCTGTGGGGGCTCTTCTTCCCAACGCTGGTGCTCTGAACTGGGGAGCCTGGCATAGGGCTGGGACCCCTTGCTCTTCAGAGGGGACCTCTGTAACCAAGATATCCCTGCTGGTCCTCTACTGCCATATATGGGGGTCTGGCCAGCATGATTTGCATCTTTACCCTATTTACCAGTTTTAAGTTTATTTCTTATTTATGTCCTTAGTTATAGGATGTCTGCTAAGATAGTTTTTGGATGGTTTTCTGGGTTTATTGTTCTATAATTTTGTTGCAACTTTAGTGAAGATGCAGGAGAAGGCAAGTACATGTTTGCCTCCCCCACCATCTTGACCAGAATTATCTTTAATATTTTCAATATATAAAAGTATAAAATATTTTTCAATGTTTTAGATGTGTGTGAAATATGAATGATTTATCAAGTATATTTTTGTGTTTTTTTTATTTGATTCTTCCAGGCTTTATTTTGTTATTATGAATATTTAACCTAGTAAATTCATTCACACAATGATTATTTGCTTTCTAAGAACTATTAAATGGGCATGAAGCCTTTGAGCCTATTAATAGTTCATTCTTAGAAGCAGGAAGCAAAACTTTGCCAAGAAAAAACATGCCCAAACACCGAAGGTTCAAGGTCAGCTTGAAACAGAAACCACAAATTTTGATTGGATCTAAACTTGGCAGTATAAAACTCACATGAATTGTTTCTAGTATTATATAGACACTGTCTAACAAAGGGAGACAGAAAGGCCAGTTTAAACTAGCAGAACATTCAGGAAAGGATTAAAAACTCAGGTCTATTGTAGTGAACATGAATCCGGAGCCCTTGAGTCTCATGTTCTGTCACTAACACACCTGGAATAAGTTAACAGAAGGAGAAATATTTTTGGAGAAGTCAGCTAACTTTACTGAGCTGAGTGAATGGCATATAGCTCTGTGCCAAGGACAAATTCCTCCTGAGAGAGAAAGTCCAAAACTAAGAAATGAGACCTCAAAAGATAAAGTTTAAACATGAAACACTTAATCTCAGAATTCTTGTTTTCTAGTTATTCCATGTGGTTAACTGGGCCAACGTCCCTACCTGGGTATCTAGAGCCTAGAAAAAGCAAAAGGATGTGATTTTTCTGCTTTTGTGAAGTGTTTTTAAGTCACTAAAAAGACAGTGGGAGTATGAATTAAAATACTTTCAAAGTGAAATTATAAAATGAATTATTATTATATAGCTGGAAGTGCGTTTTTCGTTATCAATGGATCTCCTGAAATACCACTACAGTAGTTCCCCCTTATCTTCTGGGGATTTATTCCAAGAACCCCAGTGGGTACATGAAACCTCTGATAGTTACAAACCCTGTAGGTACTATGTGTTTTCCCATGCATACATACCTATGATCAAGTTCAATTTATAAACTAGGTACAGTAAGAGATTAATAGCAATAACTAACAGTAGAACAATTATAACAATATACTATACTAAAAGATGGCCTGTCTCTCTCTCTCTCTCTTTCTCTGATAACTTATCTGCTAACCAAGATGACTATTAATACTAAGTGACCAATGGGCAGGTAGTATATGTAGTGTGGAGGTGCTGGACAAAGGGACGACAGTGGGATATCATGAGATTTCATCATGCTATTCAGAATGACATGCAATTTAAAAATTATAAACTGTTTAGTTCTAGAATTTTTCATTTAATGTTTTTTGAATACAAGAAGCAAAATTGCAGATAAGAGGGACTACTGTATTCAGTTTGCTAGCACTTTACTGTGTTTCTTGAAGGGCCTCACAGATTTAAAAACACAGACCATAACATTTTTAAGTCTTTTTTTTTTTTTTTTTTTTTTACTGTGAAATGCAACACACATGTAGAAAAGTATATAACATAACAGAAATGACTACAAAACAAAATATCTTGGAAAGACCACATAGGTCAAGAAATAGAAGAATGTCAGCAACCCACAATTCCTTGCCAAGGTTCATGACAGATTGAGTTCACTAAAACAATCCCATAATAGTTTTGGAGGATAAAACTATTATAAAACATATCTTCAGACATTAATATTCCAGATAAGTGGCATATTCCTGACTCATTTGAAAGTCTTTGTAAATTCAAAACAGTAATAAGCCAAGATTTATATTTGATTTCAGTAAAACATTTCAAGATAGGAGTTAGAGGTAATGAATATGGTCAGCATCCAACAGAAAGCGCAGCTTTGCTCCAGTGGGATCTTGCTTCATGATGATATTATACTGTCAGGACCTGGGACCCACCTCAGGGCTTTTATTTGTGGTCTGAAAGCCAGTTCCTTGTCAGAGAAAATAGGCAAATATCATAAGGTCTATAGGCAAAATTCAGGTAGGAGTAGATTAATGTGGGCCTGCTTTGGCACTTGCTTTTGAGACTGCAAGACGAACTTGTCTTCCTCAGAGACAATTTACTTTGTGTTTCATTTACCTTCTTTCCCAGGACCCAAATGCTTCCTCTAATTGAAAACTGTTCCTGTGAGCGAGCACATATGTAGGAGGTCACACAGCAATAGATTCTTCACAAATAAATTCCAAGACAGCTTGTTTTTCAAAAGAGGCTACTTACCTACTATAATACCTTTTCCCACTCTCTCTTTCACCAAATGTTCTCAAATATATTTTGAGATGAACATGGATGCTTGAGATTTTGCATACTGATTTTGTTCAACTTTGGATGATAATAACATCATAGCTAGGTGCAATTATCAAGTGAATAAGTGCACTCTTTCTCTCTATATATAGCTTTATTGAAAACACACACACACAACAAACCAGAAAGAAAGAAAGAATGCGTGAATACATTGACTTCTACTTGCGCGTGCTTGCCAGCAGATTCCAGGCTGCTGATATCTTATCTTGCAACTATTTCTTGTTCCAGCAGAAAGCATATTAGACACTTCCCGACTAGGGTAAGATTGATTTGCACCCCAGATTCTTGTATCCTTACACAGTTACCTTATTAACTGCTGCTTAGCTTCCCTGTCGAGGTTTTTCTCAGAGCCTTGCCTGGCCCTCTGGCTTCCCTTATGATTGCCTCCTGAGGAGCTCCTGGTCTCTACCCACTTGCCTGGGCTTTAGCTTTGTGAGGCAGTCTGACTCCAAATGGGTCCTAAAGCTAGTCTGGTTATGGCACAACCTCACTGTTAGCCTCTGGCACTTAGATTCTGTTTCTAACCAAACCCCTGGTTCACAATACCTAGACTTTGCCTCTGTTTGAGTCCCTAGCCAGCTTTTGAACTCACCTTTTCGCCTTAACTCTCAGGCTTGCCACACTTGTCTCAGGTCTTGCCCTTGCCTTGTCACATGATGCATTCTACTCTGAGCACCACGCCAACATCGTCACTTGTAACTGTTTGAAAGCACTGTCTGTATTGTGTATTGCTCATTAGTTTCTTGTTTCTCCAACTATACCACACAGGCTGAGTCAGGAAAGATGTGATTCCTACATCTTCAGCATCTGGCTTTGTGCCTAGAACTTAATGGGCATATAAGCGCCTTTATGGACGAAAGCTTTTAACCTGGACTGGGATGATTCAAGTGACACAGAATCTAATTTTGGTTCCCTCGCTATCTAATACTATAATCTCAGAAGGTGATTTGATATCCTCAGTTCTCTGTATCTCATCTGCACAATAGGTTGATCACAGGGATAACCTCCAGATTATTTTCAACCTCAAAATTCTTTAACTCTGCTTAATGCTCAGACCCTTGACTATGAAATCTTCCAAAATTAGCACTCAATTTTCACCCTAAAAGAGGGATCTGGACTGTTCTCATCACTATTCAAAACTGATTTTTCAGAGAAAAGTGATTTTAAATGAAAATGATCCCTATTTACCTTTTTATACCCATCACAATGCTTAGCAGATGGGTTCTTCAATTATGGGACCAATTTAAGAGATGACTCGCCACCTAGTGGACACATGCCTTGGCAGTGCCCTCCCCACAACAACAGGCAGCTTTGTTCTCTGTGGCTGATGGATCCTACCCATAGTTTCTCCTTCCTCCACCTGACACGCATCTCATCCTTGTCATTGCTTTTTCTTTCTAGAAAATCGAAGATACTCATTTTAGTAAGAGAATGTGTATTTTTTCCCCCATGTTTGATTTAATTTTTACCTATTTATGTTTCCCATTTACAGTGTGCTAGGCATTTTTAGGGGAAAAAAAGATAAGGTCCAGCAAACTCAGACTGGGTCATTTTAGCCTCTTATCAATTTGGTGTGAAAACAGTCCTTGAGCCACCAGAGACGCCTTGGCTAGACAGACAGAAAAGGGATAGTAGAGTTCACACATATCCTAAGCAGAACTGTCTTTAGAACTCAACATTTCATCCAGTTCCTAGTCAAATGCTCAGAGTTTTACAGTTTTTCTCGTTCAAAGGAAAACCGTTTAGAGGCTAATCTAGGGCTTTGGATTGATAGAGTTATTTCAGTGTGATGTGGAATCTTCGCCTGGATAATGTTTTCACTGAGCTTAAGGAAATGTAAGCAACCTCTACTTACAATGAACAAAAGGTTCATTAGACTAGGTTTTCATTCTCCACCTAGGAAAAAAAATCCTTACATTGTCGATGGAAGTTCAGAGAAGCTTAGGAGAAGGTGCACTTGGTTAATTAATGAAATAGCAAGAGAATTGCTACAAACCTTCAGCCCCGTTCTGGTGCCTCTAAAGTACCATATTATTTGAGCAGCAGAAACATTCATTTAACCAGTGCTAATGATTCCTTCCTGTAGCCCAGACTGGTGAGATATTCGTATTGTAATCACAGTGCTGAGGCTCTAGAATTCTCCAGCCTTTTCCAAAAACACATTTTTTTTCTCTTCTCATTAGTTTTTCTCGACTACTAAGTGCCTCCAGCCAGCTTCTGATATTCTGATATTTTAATTTCTGGTACCTACAAATACTAACACAGTGCAAAATTTCTTTACTTCTCTACAAACTTTTGTTTAATTTCTCTTTCTCTGACACCTCTTACATGTCTCAAAAAATGTTGGAAGTTTTCTGAACCTAAAAATAACCATCCTATTGAGCCTAATGAGTATTCAAGCTAAAGTTCTCTCTCATCTTCCCTCCCTTCCATTTTTTTTCCTTCCTTCCTTTCTTCTCCCCCCACCCCCTTCTTCCTTCTAAGAAAATTATTCAAAACCCGTCTACCCAAGTTGTTTATATAATGTCCCTGAGTTCTACAAACACATTTCCCAGTGGCAATTCTGAAGAACCTCAGTCCTAACTAAATCACTCAAAAAATTCTGTCAAGATTTCTAAGCCACATTCTTGGACCTCTACTCTTCAACAGACTTTACAGGCTTACTCTTCTTACCTGTACCATCTAGAAGAAGGTATAAAGGTCAATTTAAACAGCCAAATAGGAATGTCTTTGTGGGGAGAAAGAATTAAGAAATGATAAGCCTAGAGTTAGCCTTAGTCATGCTTCTCTCTGTCCCCCAAGGAAAATATGCTCTCGTACAAAAGCTGCCCTTGTTCCTTTAATACATTCATACCTTTAGCAAAATCTCTACAGAGACCAGGGACAAAGACTAATTTCAAAATGGATGTACTAATCAATAAGCATGCAGTAAATATCTATATGTACTAGTCTGTATATCTATATGTATTGTGTAGAAAACAGAAATAAATATAAAACAGTTTTTGGATTTTCAGAGCTTATAATATTTTTGGAATGGCAAAACTAACATTTAAATATTCATGGTAAACGTATAAGCAGACATGTCATTAATCACTTCTAATTTTCCTATAGAAATAATAGCGAAACTAAGGCTTGTGTTGTTGACCAAGAACTTGATGTTAAATCCTTTATAGAATTAATTGTGAGCACCACATTGAATTAATTATAAATAGTGTATCTGTATGGTATAAACATTTCTAAAGGGTATATCAAGAGCTCAAACAGTGAAAAGTAGCATAGTCTGTCTGTGGTGAAACACACACACACACACACATACTCAAAATATGTCTGTGTTTTAGACCCCTGGAACCTGTGAATATGACCTTATTTGGGGGGGCGGGGAGGGGGGGGAAGATTTTTGCACAGATAATTAATTTAAGGATCTTAAGGGGAGATTATCCTAAACTACCCTGGTGGCCTTAATTCACTATGATAAACATCCTTATAAGAGACAGAAAAGAATACACAGGTAGACACAGAGGTAAAGTTCATGTGAACACAGAAGCAGATACTCGAAATCACAACCATAAGCCAAGGAACTCATAGAACCACAAGAAGCTGAACAGGCAACCAAGGTTTGCCCTACCGCTTTCGGAGGACGAGCAGCCCTGCCAATACCTTGATTTCAGACTACTCATCCAGATCTGAGAAAATGGATTTCTGTTGTCTTAAGCTACTACATTTGTACAAGGGTGGACCAATCATTTTTGCCTCCACTTAAATAGAAAATGAACAGGAAAATATATTTTAATGAAATAGAAAAAGACATATACCTATTTATTTTCAAAGCTGCATAATTGTTTTTCTATAAAATCATAATACCCTTTAATAAACTTCGACAACGCTGCACAAATTTTTGAAATCCATCCTTAAAAAATATCAGTGTCTTTGTTTTTTAAACCATTTCCTCACTGAAGACTTCACCTCTTCATTATAGATGAAGTGCTGGCCCTTCAAGTGTTCCTTTAGTTTTGAGAACAGGGGAAAATCACCAGGAGCCAGGTCTGGGCTATACAGTGGATATAACAGCATGCAAGTCCAGGCATTGCTGCACTGTGTGAGGTCTTGTGTTGTAGAGCTGAAGAAGTGTTTCATTTCTTATTGTAATTTGCCTGATTCTTCTTTTTAATGCAATAAGAGTTTCAATGTGATATTCAAAGCTTATTATTGTTTCTTTTTCAAGAAAGTTTGCAAGAAAAACACTGTCAGAGTTCAAGAAAACCTTCCCAGCTGAGGCCTGAGTTTTGAATTTGGGGGCTGATGTGATCCTTTATGGCAGTATTCCATCTGCCTTTTGTTGTTGGGGTTATAATAATGCACCCAAGTTTCATCACCTAATGATCTCCTTTAAGAAAGTCCTCACTTTCTTTTTCAAAAATTTCCAAAATATTAGAGAAATTTTTTCCACTTTTAAGAGTTCAATAATAGCACACTCTTTGAACTGAACATTTGTTTCAGTGGGCACTGGGTGAAAAATGTAAGCATTTGTGTGTGCAAGGTCAAGAATGGTGGAGAGGAGATACCATGTAACTACACAGAACCAGTTATATCCAGATATGTCTAATGTAACAAAAATATTACAGTGGAGGCAAATTTACCAGCCTGCCCTTGTAGTAGTTTGTTATAGCAGCCACAAGATACCAATGCACACTGTAACCAACCACATAAAACCTTTTTAATGGTCTCATTTAATTGCCATAATTCTTGCCTTACTTTTATTAAAGGCATGGCTGTCTAGGATTAATACAATTCAGTAGAGTTTGTAAGATGAGTATGATAGGATCTTTGAAAAAATGCCTAGGGAATGATAATAAGATTTAGAGAAACGTATCCATATGTATCTGCTTTGCTTTCACCTTTTCTTTTAAGTAAAGGCCAACACATAAAGAAATCAGGTAATAAGCTTTGGTTCATCGGTTACCTTCAAACCAAAGTCTGTCCAGCTTCTTGAGGCAAACCTAATTAAAAATTGTATTATTTTTTTTTTGTATATGTAACACAGTTGAGAAAAATATCACAACTCTTTAAAATATTCAAATTAATGCTTTTGAGCACTTTGATCTACTACAGTGTAACTTTCATCATTTTGGGATCCCAAAAGGTATGCTTAGATTTGATTACCAAATTTTTGTCCAATTTGATCCAGAATTGTACATTAGTAAAAGTGTTCATAGGGATGCCGGAATAACTTAGCGGTCGAGCACTTGCCTCACAGTCATGAGACCCAGGGTTTGGTTCCTGGTGCCTGCCCATGCATACCCATGTGCTGGCCTGTGGCACAACTGGTGCTGTGATGGCACATTAGTAAAGGTTCTCACCTCCCAGGTGGGAGGCCCCTGGTTCAGTTCCTGCCCCGTGCAGCTCCACATCCACCTGTGTGGACTGAATACATGTCTAAGGTGACCAA
>PVKE010008896.1:29783-46568 GCA_004027555.1 Craseonycteris thonglongyai | reverse complement strand
AGGACCGAGGATCGAATCCCGGCTCCGGCCCAGGCAGGACCCACGTGCTGAACTGGGGAGTTCCCACAGTTTGGTTCTCTATCTGTCTCTGTCTCTGTCTCTCTCTCTGTCAAAAAGTAAAATAGAAATAACTATGCACTGAAGACAAAAAGATAATTTCTCTCTATAAATGTGAAAAGATAAAAAAAAAAAAAAAAAAAAAAGACATTGGCTTTTCTTATGAGTGCCTAAAGAAGACACTTAGTGTTTTGATAAAGATGATTTATGTGATGCTTAAAAAATCTGACCTACATTGTCATTGGGTCACTCTAGTTACTGTGCAAACAATAGAATGTAGAGGAAGAGAATTGAAGCCATGGAACTAATTAGTTAGGGAATATTGCAATATTTCCAGTAAAAAAAGATGATAATTTGGATGAGAGTAGTAATGGTGTAGATGATGAGAAGTGATTTGGGGGGGATGTATCTTTTAAAGGGAACTGGCAGTATTTGGGCAATATTTGCATGTGTGATGTGGGAGAAAGAGAAAAGTTAAGAAGATGCTGTGGCATTCTTTTTTAGCTTTAGCTACATCAAAGGATGGAATTGCCATTAATTGAGTTGAAGAAGACTGAGAAGAGCAGGTTTACAGGAACTTGAAAGCTAGCTTTTAGAAAAATGTTAATTTTAATATTTCTATTAGATATTCAAATAAAAAATGGATGTCAAGTAGGTAATGGTATATATGAATTGAAAGAAAAGATCTTGGATGAAGATATATTTCAGATTTATCAGCATATACTAGTATTACAGCCTAGATTGTATCCACAATTAGAATGAGGATTCAAATCAGATCCTGCTATCTTCCCTAGTATTGCATATTGCCTCTAACATGAGTAATAATGAAATAATATCATTTTTCTCATCCATCTGAGCCTGAGTTCTGTCCACAGCTTTATGTGGTGTTATTTTAACCCAAATCAATAGATATCCAGTTTTTTACTACAGGTGCAATATCTCAAGTATTAAAATTCTGACACAAGGTTTTGGGATTCTCAATGAAAACAAAACAAATGAAAAAAACCCCATAATTTGCTCCATTGTGCAATGTGCACTTTCTTTCCTCTAAAAGTTAATACACAGGTCAGTTTTCTCTCACATCATCTAAAGTGGGCTTGCATTTGGTGACCTGTTAAACCCTTCATGAAATTTGATGGTGGGAAAGACACATTTCAGCTTAATGTGGTGGTGAGAGCACGGGATGTGGAGTTTGAGTCCTGACTCCATCATCTATTCTCTGCCTGGACTTGGATGGTTGATTTTATGAAATAAAAATAGTGATACTGACCTCAGTGGGCTGTCATGATAATCTGATGAAATCACATTTATTAATCCATTTTTATAGAGTGTCATTTCACAAATGACCATTTTCTTCTGTTAGCACTCTGTGGCAATAATTTAGGGACCAGCAAAAGAAATAAGAGAAGAGGACTGGTCAGTAACATGCTCCGTTGTCCAGGCCTGCCAAGGTGGGAGCAAGGATTGAGTCCAGATCAAACTGAAGACCCATTCCCACCCAACACTCTACTCCCTTCTGTGAGCAGCATAGCTGTAGAGAAGTCCTATTAGTGCTTAAGAAGAGCTTATAGACACAAAAGCAATGAATTCTCTGGTATATATACCTCCTTTTCTTGAGGAATGCCAATGACACAGAAATTTTCTCTAGGTTTTGATTCTTGAGTCTCTGGCCATCTTTACATGACAATTTGTTCTTGTAAGCACTGCAGGTAGGGCTGGAAAGGTGGGCTTGAGGAGACAAAAGTTCTCAGAGAAAGATTTCTCTTCCCCCAAAAAAGTTTATTTGAAACTTATTTTTCCTGAAAATGTATGGTGTGTGAGTTTTCACAGGTGCAGCGTCAGAGAGAAAGAAGATAAAGAGAAGAAGCTAGGGTTTTGTTCCACACTTACACCTGTCCTTTGCAACACCTATTAGCTTTGATATTTGAAAGAATAACTTTAGGAACTACAGAGAGCTCTAGAAGTTTTTGGTTTACTATAAAACATTTTCTATGTCTCTAGCCTCCTTGTTTTGGTTTGTGTGTGTGTGTGTGTGTGTGTGTGTGTGTGTGTGTGTGTGTGTGTTCTTCAAAATTCCTTTCACAGAGTCCTTGGAATTTTATCTGGGCTACTTAGTTAGACAAAACTGACAAATACTTATAACCCCCTGCTAAGTGTCTGGAGCCATTCTAAGCCAATTTGGAGAGAATACTTCCTGGCATGGAGGTGTATATATTGGTTTGATTGTTTAGTGCTGAGATGCCTTGATCCCTGCATCTGTAAATCTCACATGGTGTTCTCTCACAGAGACTTCAAGAGATTCTGAAATATGTCCTCTTCTTCTCTCAGAAGGAAGACCATGCATAGCCAAGGCTGGAGAAATCATAGCTCTGTAACTGAGTTGAATCTCTTGGGCTTCTCCAGAAATCCCAGGACCAACTGGATCCTTTTCTTTCTCTTCCTCTTTGCCTATTTATTTACAGTCCTGGGCAATGGGCTGATTGCTATCCTGATCAGAACAGATGTACACCTTCATACGTCCATGTAATTCTTCCTCAGCATCCTCTCTCTGCTGGATCTCAGCTATGCCACTACCACAGTGCCCCAGATGTTGGTCCATCTAGTAAGCGAGAACAAGACCATCTCCCATGTTGGGTGTGTGGTTCAGATGTACACGTTCCTGACCTTAGGCATCACTGAGACCTGGATTTTTGTAGTCATGGCCTGTGACTGATATGTTGCCATATGCTATCCACTCCACTATACGGTCAAGATGAGCCACACTCTGCGTGTCCTTCTGGCAGTCAGCTCTACACTTTGTGGTCTCATCTGTGCCCTTGTCTACACAGTCGTTGCAATGAATCTGCCCTATTGTGGTCCCAATGAGATGAATCACTTCTTTTGTGAAATCCCTGCTGTCTTGAAGTTGGCCTGTGCAGAAACATCCGTTAATGATCAAGTGGGCTTCATCTTGGGTTTCGTCTTGCTCCTGATCCCATTATCCCTCATCCTGGCCTCATATGTTTGAATCTTCATGGCTATTTTAAAGATTCATTCTACCCAGGGGCGAATGAAGGCTTTCCTCACCTGTGCCTCACACGTCCCTGTAGCACCGTGTTCTATATTCCATGCCTGATCCTGTACATGAGGCCTGGCTCTGAAGCTTTCCCAGAGGATGACAGGAAGCCCGCCCTGATCTATACTGTCATCTCTGCCTTTTGCAACCCCATCATCTACAGCCTTCAAAACAAGGATGTGAAGAAAGCTTTCCTCAGCTTAACCACTGTGAGTGAGGATGCTCAATAAACCATGGGCTAGGACTGCCTGCAGTGCCTCTGGTCTTTGTATAGACCATCTGCACTTTCACTGAAGTCACTGGACTGGATGAACAGCCCAGGATAAGGGAGATCAGTAGGGGGAAATAAAAGCACTTTTACATTAATTTGATCACTGGAAACATTAGAAAGGGACTCAGAGGGAACTGTGTTCAAGGCTTAAATACATCATTGACCTTCTGTGTCTTTGGAAAAGTCACCTCATTTCTCTGGAATTTAATTTCCATATCTGTAAAATGTGTTTTGTGATATTCATTGTGACTAAGTAATAGTAACCAACTTTATTCTCTTTCTATATGGCACTCACCGCCTATGTGCTTTATATGTACTTATTATTTTAAGTTAATTCTTATAATAACTCTAGAGGTAGATATTATTATCCTTTTCATGCAGATAAAGCAGCTGAGGCATTAGTAACCACTAGCAAGTAGGTATAGTAGGTACACACACATGCACACACAAAAAGAAACTGATGGCCTACAACTATGGAGACTGCTCTGGGCCCTCCCTCTCCTCTCTGTCTCTGTCAAAAACAATAAAATAAATCTTAAAAAAAATAAAAAATTGATGGAAACTTTTGGAACACCACACTAATCTTGTCCCATGCTCATGACCGATGTCATTCACTGAGCCTTGCTGTGGCTCAGAATCTGTCACAATCTATGGTTCTAGGCAGAGTTTGAAAACAAGTGGACTCTATTTGTTGTCTCTGAATGGTGCTAATGACTTCAGTGATGGTGATTTCAAATCAAAGAAGGCTACTTCAGACATCTCTCATCATGTTATCCACGGAGCTATCTCCTCCTTCTGTGCCTGGGACTGATCCTGTCCGTAATTATGAGGAAGCCGCTACCTCATCCAAGAAACAGGGAGGTGGCTGAGTGGTTGTGGTTCCCAATCACTCTGAGTCTACTTATGCATGCATACATTTGTAGGACAAGAACAGATCAACCATGTGACATACACTAGGGAGTCAGGTTACATACACATGTAACATAAATTACATGTGTATCTTACCAAATGTATGCATACCCAATCATATTTAATCCCCACAACTACCCTATCCTGTTCTTGCCCCATTTTACTGATGAGGAAACTTAGGTACAAGGAGGCTAGTATAATATCTTGTCCACTATTATACCACAAGGATGTGGCAGAGCCGGGATTTGACCTCAGGTCTTCCTATTCTTCAGGGCTGTGCTCCCATGTAGAATATTTATCAGCTGCTTCATCCTGAGCCAGGTTCTGTGAAGGACCTTACAGTTGTTTAGGGGTTATTTCCTTCCCTGCAGGAAGTCACAGACTTTTGGGGGTGGGGAACACAAGATATTAGGACACAAGTCAGGCCAGCACCCAGCAGGACATGATGGAGATGGTGAAGTAGGGCACTCTGGCTGGATCAGAGTGGAGTCCCCTGACGACCCACCTGGAGACCCCTGTCTATTCATTAGGATCTGTGGATGCCTTCCCTGGCTTGCCTGCCAAGCCCTGACCTCTGCACGTCTCAATCCACGCACTTACTCTAATTGATGTTCACCCATTGGTCCCCTTGGACTGTGAGGCACAGCAGGGAGAAGCCTGTAGAGAATGGGGGCGGGGGTTGGGTTGGGAGAGTCAGGGGGCCTGAGTGTATAGGCCATGTGTGCCACACTGGGAAGGTAAAGTGTGTACTTAGGGCTTGGGAGGGCTGCTGGGGGCCTGGAGAATTCCACGGCACACAGACTTATTAAGAAGTTGCCTGATTTGTTCTCCCCAAGGATCAGGGCCAGAATATTAGAGGAGAACCTAGTAGTCTCCTGGCTCATCCCTCACAGAGCCCAATGCCAGGTAAGGAGAGGAAGGGCAGTGGCTGGGGCCTGAGCCATGCAGCCCCACCCTGGTCACCCCCTGCCTGATGTTTCCTACCTGTCCCCATCTCTGTCTAACTAGGCGCCTCCACCTCCTTCCCATCCACATGGGGCCTTCCAGGCCTAGGCATCTATCTGCTCTGCTCCCTGACCTGTCCCCTGTTCACTGACTTCTCTCTGTCCAGTGATCTGTCTCTTTATCTTTCTCCCTCTTTATTGAACTAGCAAGTGTGTACCTCAGTGGAGAGGGGAGAAAAGTGGAAGGCAGTGAAAGCTGTTGCCATGGAACTGAGGCAGCTGGCTCTCTTCTGCAACCCACTGAGGATACAGGATGAGACACTGGTAGGAGAGATAAAGGTAGGATGACAAGTTATAAGGCAGAGAAAGGAGTCGTGTGAAGGTTCAGGGCAGTCACTGAGCTGGAGGAAGACACTGGAACTGGGAAGAGCTCCGAGGCTCTTGCCAGGGGAGGGGAGACAGGTAGCTGCCTCTAGACAGGAGACTGATAGGCTGGCGTTGCCTCCTGGCCCAGCCCTAGACCATGTCCTGGGATGATGAAAAGGAGGCTCACAGTGGGCTTGGCCCTTCTATACCTCTCCCTTCTGAACTCTGCTCTTTCCCTCAATTCTGTGTCATAGTCTGGTCACCGAGGATGTAGCAGGGACTGAAAGCGGGATGCCTACTGAGAGACCACTGTGATAGTCCAAGCATCAGCTGGAAGGAGGAGAGTACAGAGGGACAGCAAAGTCCTCAACTTCCAGATACCCTCCTGCTCCACCAACATAACTGGACACAAGGTATCCTTGTCATTTTGCTTGATTCTCTCATGGGGTCAGCAAGTTCACTAGCTTACAGGCTTGTCTGTGGACTGCCCTCACTATGAAAGCTCACTATATTACCCTGCTTTAACTCCCAGCTGTGCCTCTGGGGACCACCCAGAACAAATGTCAGCTGTCTTCCACATAAGGGCCTTTCAGAGAGTTGACCCTCAGCTTCTAGAATGCCCCTCACCTTTCATTCTGCATGGAAAACATCCCCATTTGCTTCTGCTCATCCCCACATGATGTGGTTTCCAGACCCTTTCTTCATAACCTGTTTCAACTTGCCCACATTCCCCTTAAAATGTGGCCCCAGAGTGAGAAAGATGCCTCGCGTGCGGTCTGGCTGCCGCAGACACAATTTTGTGCTGCCTTCCATGATCTGCCAGCATCCTTTCTCAATGATGTCGCCTCACGTTGCCTTTTTAAGTGTCCTTACACTGATCTACATTCAGTCCTCAGTTACTGCCGAGTGAACTGCTGTCACATCTGAGCTTGTGTGCAGTTGGCTTTTCGAGAAGGGAGGAACAAGGAATTTGACATTTGTGCTATGTCATTTCTTATTTTTGACGCTAGCTTCTTTTTCTGTCCACTTAATATTTGAACTTAAATTTTCAACCACTGGATCAGATCATTTCCCTCACTGTCTATACACTATATTGTCAAGGAAGAACCCATGGGAATGCAATCTGGTCCATGGGAACGCAATCTTGAATATTCTGGTGGTCACATTAGATAATCTGATTCCATCTTCTTCTACCTCCTCCCTTTCCAGTTCTAGTCTCATTGAAGCTGCCTCCCATGACTTGTCCTTAGTCCTGTTGCTATCCTCTTCCTCAGAGACCTTGCAATGCCACTTCTCTCTCTTTTTCTTTGGCTCTCCCCAACCCCCAGTGTAATGTACATTCTGAACTCTCTTCTACCTCAAGAACAAAACGAAACACTCCCTCTATTTTATATCCCAGTCTTAAACATCTTCTCATTCCACTCCTCTTTACGGCCTAGTTCATTCCTTACAAACCACTGATATCTGATGTCTGCCTCATCACTCTGTCGAAATTTCTCACAGCCAAGCCTCCAAGAGCTCCCACATTATTACGTTGTTGGGAAAGCTTTTATTCCTCTGCCCTCTCTGCAGGATCTGCCACCATGTGCCCTCCTCCCTCCTGGAGACACCAGCTGCCTGGCTTTGTGGTATCTAGCTCTCTTGCCTGCTTCCCTGGTGTGCTTTCTCAAGACCAGTTCTTCTTCTGATCTCACCATTGTTTATGCTCTTGGGTGGCATCTTTGAACCCTCTGTTCTCTCTCTCTCTCTCTCTCTTTCTCTGAGCTCTCCCTCATAAATCTCACCCATATGTGCCTTAATTACCCTCTATCTTGTGATCTCCCACTCAGATGTCCTTCCTGAGCTCCAAGGCGATCTGTCTAACCCTCTCGATGGTCAGGTCCTTAAGGATGCCCTATGTTTCAAATTGTATGTCTGTGACAGACTGAATCACGACCTCCTTGCTATCCCCTGCCTCACCCCATCTCTCCGCCCTCTACTTCCACCTAGGTTGCGTCTTGTAATGCTACTACTCAACTTAGGTTCCCGAGCCTGAAACTTTGAGCTCATCCCTTCCTCTTCCTTCTTTCTCACCTCTTGTACCTCTCAGTTACCAGATCCTTTTGATTCAAGTTTCTACAATTCTCTTTAGTTTTTATTCCCTTCTTTGTTGTCTGGATCACTACTCTTCTGAATTTCCCCCATACCTTTCAACTGGTCTTCCTTCAATGCCTTCTCCTAACTTCTACCCAAGTAGGAATGTTTCTAAAACCTAAACTTGGATGAACTACTTCGCTGTTTAAAACTTATCTGTGACTTGTCATGGCCTAAATGATTGAGTCTATTCTTCTTATCAAGGTATGCAATATCCTTCCTACCCTTTACAGACAAACCTGCCCTTAGATTTTATGGTTGCAAGAAGCTCTTCCTTGGTTATGGTTTTTTGCACTGGCTATGCCATCTGCTTGCAAAACTCATCCTTGAGTTCTTCGCTTGGTTAATTCCTGCTCATCCTTTCAGAGTCGCATCACGCGTCCTCTTCTTAGAGAAGTCTGTCTCCCAAAGGCAAGCCCCGGCGCTCATTTACCGAGCTCTCATGACAGCCTGCATTGTTCCTGCCATAGCACTGATCCCTGCCTCTCCTTGTTTGATTGCTTTTCCCGGTGTCGGCTCTTCGAGGGCAGAGATATTTACTTCTGTATCCCTATGGTTTAGCATAGAGTGATGACTGCCAGCATCTATTTTCATCATAGTGCTCAACACATTGGAACGTAGTTTGTGTCTCTACTTCTCTATTTGCTCAGCTAGACTGTAAACTCTTTGTGAAACAGGCATAGAGATTGTTTGTCCTTGTCTCTCCAGCTCCTGGTACAGGGCCTGATGGGTAGTAGGTGCTCAGTCAGTGTTTGTTGACCATTTGATAAATGATACCATGAGGAAGGGGATTTGATGGGAACTAGCATCAGTGAGCTCCCGCCCTATGCTCATCACAGTGCTATAGGTGCTTCACACATACCAAGTGTTACTTCTCACAGGATCTCTCCTCAGTGGCTATTATGTCCATTTAGCATTGAAGGAAAGTGAGGGTCAAAGAGATTGCATTGCTTGAAGAGGGCCAGAATAGAAGAACTAAGACTTGAGCTCAAGTCTTCTGATTCCAAATTCCACATTCTTTCATTTGAATATACCATCTCCTGTGGCACTACAGAATCAGTTCTGTGAAGAAATAAACTAAACCTAACCGCAGTCTCTCACTGGGGCCCCCTTGCCTATCATACGTCTCAACTCCAGGAGAGAAAGGGACTCCAAGGATAGATTACCATCAGAAGGAATAGTCCCACCAGGCTGGAGGGATTTAGAAATGCCAAAGCTGTCTTTAAGCAAAAAGGGACAACTATTATTCTGCCTCAATTATAGTTTTAAGGTCAAGCAGGGAGACCTTTCTCTTCAGTTATGGGTAAGGCCAGGAAAAGGCAGAATGGTGAGTATTCCACCTAAAACAAAATCAGATATGAGGACACCTCCAGAGGCCCAAAAGATTCTAGAAACACAGACCTGGGTAAAGTTTTCTAAAAACTGAAAGTTTTTATATGTGTTTCCACACATATCTGACTCACCCTGTCTATGTAACTATAAGGATCATAAGTTTAAAGCACTAAATGAAAGTGTTCTTAAGTGCTTATCCTCAGAGAAGAGAGGAAAGATTCCCATCTTATCATCCCACCCTTCAGTCAGGACTGGGGGAGAAGAGCCCCCCAAGCAATGCCCTATGTGGATAGCTCCTGAAGGAGAGGAAAGCAGATAGCCTTGTGGGGGCTGATAGAGTGAAATGAAACCCTGGAGGTCTTGAAAAAGATGTGGGGCCAAGAAACAGAAAATCCCATGAAGGTTTTTCTCCCTTCCTCAAAGTTAGCCTCACCCCACGTAGACCTCAGTCTCTGACTGGATGTTTTTCCCAACTACGATCCAAAGAACCACTAGTCTTGCCAGAAACTGAATAACCACGTTACCAGCAGCTAAGCTGGGTCACTAGCAGGTACATTTCTCTTTCTGCAGCTGAAGGAGAATGCAGGACTTTCCTTGGGAGAACCACAGCTCCGTGTCTGAGTTCATCCTTCTGGGCTTCTCCCAGGATCCCCAAATTAATACAATCCTCTTCAGCATCTTTTTCTTCCTCTACCTCTCTATACTTGTGGGCAATGGGCTCATTGTCACCTTGATCCACCTGGACTCCAGCCTCCACACGCCCATGTACTTCTTTCTCAGTGTTCTCTCCATACTTGACATGAGCTATGCCACCACCACTGTGCCCCAGATGTTGGTGCACCTGCTCTGTCAGAAGAAAACGATCTCCTACGTTGGATGTGTGGCCCAGATGTTTATCTTTCTAGTGCTGGGCATCACGGAGGGCTGGCTATTCTCTGTCATGGCTTATGATAGATACGTGGCCATCTGCCACCCGCTTAGGTACAAGGTTATCATGAGCCCGTGGCTGTGTGGGGCAATGGTGATCTTTTGTGGACTGTGGGGTGTCAGCTGTTCTCTAGTCTACACTGTCTTCACCATGCGTCTGCCCTACTGTGGCCCCAATAAGATCAACCACTTCTTCTGTGAGGTCCCTGCTGTTCTGAAACTGGCCTGTGCAGACACATCCCTCAATGACCGCGTCGACTTCATTCTGGGCTTCATCCTTCTCCTGGTACCCCTTTCCTTCATTCTGGCCTCTTATATCTGCATCTTTGCCACCATCTTGAGAATCCGCTCAGCCCAGAGTCGACTCAAGGCCTTTTCCACCTGTGCCTCCCACATCACTGTAGTCACCATGTTCTGTGGACCAGCCATGTATATGTACATGAACCCCGGGGCCAATGCCTCCCCAGAGCGAGATAAGAAGCTGGCCCTGTTCTACAATGTCATCTCGGCCTTTCTCAACCCCATCATCTACAGCCTCAGAAACAAGGATGTGAAGAGGGCGTTCTTCAAATTAACAAGCTGGGGCAGGGTCCCTGAGTGAGGCCACTGGACCACAGAAGGTCACAACCAGACTTAAAGCCACAGATTCTGTGGTCCTTCCACTCCAGTCCCTCCCATAACTCAATGGACCAGCAAGAATCACTGATTGACAGAGGAAATGGTATGTGAAGGTAGGTACCTGGTTGGGAATTGTTGATAGCTCTTGCTACTGGGTTATCCTCAAACATCATGAGATCCAACCATAGAGAGAGTGCCAAGATAGAAGCTGTGTTTGATCCATTTCTGTTTCCCCAGGGCCCAGTAAAAGGTCTGGCACAAACAAAGCAGCATTAACATTTTTTGATTGAGTGACAGAGTACATGAGGATTGGACCTATTAAAATGGTTGGGACAAGATGACTCACAGGACCCAGATCAGTGACTTCATTATATCTCAATCAGAAGCATGAACAGATCTAAAAAAACATAGTCTCGGAAGAAAGAAAATGTGACCTTAGTAATAGAGTTCAGGGATTGGGCGTTGTTCATCCAGCACTTCCACAGGAGTGTACCCTGTTGTGATGATAATTTGAGAGTGCTCTTGGTGCACAGATGAAACATCACCAAAACTACATTATAGTGGGTCAGAACTCTCACTTGTAGGATTGTTGTGATAAGTTAATGTAGGTGACATTCTTAAAACAGTGCTTGACACCTTACACGCTGTATATAAACATTGCCATTCTTATTGTTATATTCTACTTCTCTTTCCTAATACCATGATTACGAAGCAAACCACTGAGACCATTTCAACTTAGAGACAGGAGCCATTCTGCTCTCTGGAAAGAGAGAGCTCATGTTAAAAAGGAAAAGGTTGGCATTTATTTACACTTTATTCTGGCATGGATTTAGTAAGTTTGGGCCTATTACCAAGAAGTTCATGAATACTGAGTCAGCAAAACTATAGAAAAATGATGACATGCCTTTGAGATGCCAAAGGAAGAGGTCTTTATTACAAACAGCCAGCACTCCTCAACAATCCTGTCATCGATATTCACCTAGTAGTGCTTTCTTAATAAATGTGTTCAAATCTGAAGTGAGTAATGATGGTGTTAATAGAGTATTTGATTCAAGAGGACATTGACAGGTGTGGCAGCATGTGATGATCATAATGATCCTGGCTTGTCTTAGCACATGCAGAACCCTTCACTCAGGGCTGTGACCCCTTTAGCATCAGATTTATTGAACCTCCATTAACTAACAGGCCTCAATAAAAGTGACAATAATAGAGATTCAGTCCCACCCGAGGTCAATGAAGTGCTTTCAATTCAATAAGGAATTGATGATAGTGGGACTGATGACAATTATGATGATTATAACTTATATAAGGACAGATAATATTTGGCTTCATATTTCATAGCTGGTTATAGAATATTTGCTGAACATGTTTTGGAAAGTAGTAAGAAAGGTGGTTCAGGAGGGATGCTGAGGCATTGGGAGGGAGAACTGGCAGAGCTATATAGAAATATTGGCAGGCTGCACCAAGTCCCCAAATCACAAGTGCAAAGGTGAGGATAATTGAGCTAATAAAAGAGCCGATCATGTATCCAGACTTCATCAAGATAATAGTGGTATGATGGGGAAAGATGGGAGGACACGGGCATTTGATTGGACCAGAGAACAGCATAGTAGGATTAAGGGCTAAGAGAGAACTGGGGAAGTTGCTGGAAGAGAGTAAGACACAAGGAATTTACATTGAAGTATGAGAAAGATTTCAGGGGTGATTATGAAAAAACCCACCTGGGAGTGTTCCCCCTGGGAAGAATTTGGATTTTGCTAAGGAGGTAGAGGGAATGTTTAGTTAAGAGATTTGAAGTATGCCTTAATTTTAGGAAATGGGATTTTAAAGAGAAACTGTCAGAAAGAGAGAGAGAGAAATAAAGATGAAGCTCAGTATGAAAAGGAACATATGAGATGGATAGAAGCCCAAGGGTTGAACATCCGTGTGGTTGTGACTAGACATGGAACAGATAGAACAGTGTTGAAATCGCATCTCCTTTATTCACTACCTGAGGCTTTGGACAAGGCCCCTGACCACTCTGAGCATTAGTTTTCTGAGCTTCAGAAAATATTTGTTTTTTTCTTCAGTAAAATGGAGATAATGGTACTTAACTTTGAAAGATTAGAGAGACTATAGCTCTCTAGGTCCAATAAAGAGATAGAAACTACTCATTAAGTTAAATAGGGAAGTTTAGTATTAACTTTGATTAGTAACTATAAGATATAAGGAAACTCTATGTGGTACCCAAGGCCAAGGGAGAGTAGCCAAGTTAGGACAGACCTGGGAGAGGGGTCAGACTTCATTGGAGAAGGTGTGGTTCACGCACTGACTTGCAGAAGAGTTCTCTGGTTTAGCCCAGCCAGAGTTGGTCTGGAGTTTCAAATTACAGGCCATCTTCCAGAGTGTAGGTAAGAGAGCCAGCAATTGGCAAACAGTCAGGTGAACATGCAATGGGACAGCAAGCCTCTTAGTGCATGGGTTTGCAGGTGGAACATCTCGTTCTGTGACCGTGAAGGCTGCAGGTGCTGCATGCATACTCGTGGGGTCATGCTGAAAGTGTCCACCAGGTGGCTGCATGCAGACCCCTCCAGGGCTTGCTGAGGAAGTCAGGCAGGTGGCTGGCTGTGTGTGTGGAGCTCGCGCATTCTGGACAGCCCGCGTGGCCCAGGCTGGAAACTGCAGGAACTGCATTCTCCTGCAATGTCTCTCTAGTGCCCTTTGCGAAAGTTTCGCATCATGCTCACTTTAAAGAAAAAATACTTAAAGAAATTGTGCTTATTACACAGTGTATATTAAAAGCTGCATTTGGAACTGAGAGGCAATAAATGGATTACTGATACAGTCCATCCTTTGGGCTACTCAACTTCCATATGTATCCCTCTATGAACATTCAAACTCCCTTACAACAAACAGAACAACTCTATATTTCTACCCAACTGATATATCTCTCCTTCTATGAAGGAGATCATAGACTGTATTAGTTACTCCTCAAATCCTGCCACAGTCTCACGAAATATTTTGTTACCGCAAAATAATAGTGTATTAAATAATTTTAAATAGTGATAAGAAATAAGAATGATTGTATACAAATAAACATATGTATATTACAAGCAGAAAGTTCCCCAGTTCTCCTCTTTGTAACCTCAACTTCAGTACCATAATCAGCAACTGCCCCTCCCCACATTCTCAAACTGATTTGTCCCTGGGAACCCCACATGCCCTGCAGCTCTCCAAGGGGTGACTCTTATTTTCATTCTTGACTTTAGTCCCTGACATTCTCATTCCAAATGACCTTTTCTCCCAACTCCTTTCCCAGTCATCTCAAGTCACACCCACAGTGAAGCTATCATCCCTAAAATTGTACCACTCCCCTAATAAGAGACCAAGCATTCCTACTGCACTTTGCTTAAATACTTCCTACAGGTCTTTTTAGGATTATTCCTTGCCTGCCTCTCAATGCTATCTCTATCTCTCCTGCTCACTTTATTATGACCACATGACTCTTCCAGCTTCCCAAACAACATAAAGTTCTTTCTTAAATTGGAACCTTTGTAGCTGATGTCCCCTTGTCTGAAATGTCTTTCTCCTGGCTATTTGCTTGGGTGACTCCTTCTCAACCTCAGGTATCAGCTAAATCTTAATCCCTCACTTGACTTTGCTGAACCTTCATCTCCTCATCTGTAAAATGTGGCTAATACTACTCATCTCTCAAAATGTTTATGAGTAGTAGAGGCAATGTATATGAGGCATCTAATACAACACCTTAAAACAATAAATAATAGTAAACTGCTATATGCAGTCTCCCCAGTCTTACCCCACCCCCTCTAAGTGGATGAACTGGTCATTCACGTGCCTAGCAACAATTAGGTTACACCACATCAGTTCCAGTCCCCAAACCTTTAGAACTGGAGTTTCCATCTGCCTTAGAGACCATTGGATTTGCTACTAGCCTCTTTCCTGCCCTATAAACATTTCTCCTTTGTCAATTCACAATGTGAGGCTTTGTCAATAAATGGCGCTAGAGGGGCACTGGGATATAATAACAGAAGTCACCTAAAACATAAAACAGGTAGGGCAAATAGAAAATAAGTGGAAAGATGGTAAATATAAACTTTAGTATGTAAATAATTACTTTAAATGCAAATGGACTAGATATTTTAACAAAAGCATATTTTCAAACTGTTTCTTAAAAAAACAACAACAACCCTACATATTGCTAACAAGAAATATACCCTAATCATTTTGCAATATATGAACATATCGAATCAACATGTTGTACATCTTAAACTTAATGTTGGAATACTGGGGTAGCTCAGTAGCTTGAGCGTTTACTTTGCAGTTACAAGGTCCAGGATTTGGTTCCTGGCCCTGGCCCATGCTGATGGCTGACGAGATGGCTTGGTGGTGAAGGTTCTCACCTCCCATGCGGGAGGCCCTGGGTTCGATTTTCACCCTGCACAAATCCACATCCACCTGTGTGGAGTGAAATGCATCATGGATGATGGTGTGCAGCTGTGGAGACTGCTCTGGGCCCTCCCCCTTCTCTCTCTTTCTTTCTCTTTGTCTCTCTCCTCTCTCACCTTCTCTCAAACAATAAAAAAATAAATCTTAAAAAAATGTTAGACCAATTATATCTCAATAAAGCTGGGGGGAAAAAAGAAACACACCTTAATATAAGAACATAGACACAGTAGAAAGAAAACAATGAAAGGAAATATACCATACAAATACAAGAATAAGTAAAAATCAAAAGATTCCACTGTCTTTCAAAAAAATTGAATCTATGATTTAAAACTGTCCTAGAAAGAAGAAAAATATATTGTAACTTCATAAAACATTTGTCAAAATTGACTGCATTCCGCATCATGAACATAAGCTCACAAAAATTCAAATATTAAAAATCATTTAGTATATATTCTTTGATTAGCATAAAATTGACTATAAATCAATTTCAAAATAAATATAATAGAGAAGTACCCAACTCCTTTGAAATTAGCATACACTGCTAGAGAATGTATTGGACAAAGAAAAATCAAAATGGGAATTAGTATATAATGACTAAATGATGATGAAAATAAAACATTATCAGTGTTTAGGGGGAATTTATTTTCTTTTTTCATGTATTACTCATAAGTGCATATATTAGAATAGAAGAAAGGCCAAAAATTAATTAGCTAACCTTTCATCTCAAGAAGAAGTATTTCAAATCAAATTCAAAAAGAAGTTGTAGAATGTGATAATAAAGAGCAGAAAACTATAAAATGGTCTAATGAACGTACAATGAGCAAAATCAACAAAGTAAAAAATTCATTCTTTGAAATAATTAATATATAAGTCCATAGCAAGACTGACACACACACATAAATTACCAACATCGGAAATATAAAGGGGAACATTACTATAGATCCTACAGTCATTTAAAAGATAATTTTAAAAATTGTAAACAACTTTATACCACTAAACTTGATAGTTAAATGAAATGGACAAATGTCTTAAAAAACACAAATTACCAAAACTGTCACAAGAATAAGTAAAAATCAAAAGACGCTTCCATTAAAAAAAAAAAATTGAATCTATGATTTAAAACTTTCTTAGAAAGAAAACTACAAGTCCAGATAGCTTTATTGGTGATTTTTTTTTTTAACATTAAAAAAGAAATAATACAAATCAGAATAAACTCTTCCAAAGCATAGAACAAAATCTAAATTTTGCCAGCCCATTTATGAGGCCAGCATAAACTCAATACCAAAAAATAAGAAGGAAAACTTATAAACAAATCTCTCCTGTGAACATTGTTACAAAACTCCTAAACAATATATTAGCAAATTAAATTGAGCAACCTAAGAAGGAAAATACATCACAATTAAATTGTGTTTATTATAAGAATTCAAGGTTAGTTTGGCATTTGGTAAGCTAACAAAGTAATTCATCTTATTAATAGAAGTAAAGAAGAAAGAAGCATATGATTAACTCAGTACACACAGAAAGAGCATTTGGGGGAAAGCCGGGACGGCTCAGCGGGTTGAGCGCTCGCTTTGAGGCCATGAGGACCGAGGATCGAATCCCGGCTCCGGCCCAGGCAGGACCCACGTGCTGAACTGCGGAGTTCCCACAGTTCGGTTCTCTAACTGTCTCTGTCTCTGTCTCTCTCTCTATCTGTCAAAAGTAAAATAGAAATAACTATGCACTGA
>PVKE010008896.1:15874-29683 GCA_004027555.1 Craseonycteris thonglongyai | reverse complement strand
CAAAGGACAAAGGGTGATCTTTTTAATAAATTTTGCTGGATCATGTGAATATTCACACAGGAAAAAGTTTTTGAATCCTACCTCACATGATACATAAAGATCAATTTCAGATGTAGTATAGATTTAAATGATAAACATAAAACAATACATTTTTTAGAATCAAACAGAAAAATACCTACATCACCTTGGAGTAGGCAGAGATTTCTTAAACCAGACACAAAAAGCACTAACCATGGAGGGAAAAAAATGACAAACCATATGACATTAAAATAAAGAACTTAAAAGATTTGTATCCAGAGTAAATGAAGAACTCCTAAAAATTAACAATGACAACAAAAGGCTACCCAGTAGGATAATGGGGAAAAGATTTTAAAAGAACACTACCAAAGAGGCTTAATCAGTGAAACATTAGTCATCCAGGAATTGCAAGTTTAAGACCTCAATGTCATACCTTCAGGCCCTTGCCTAGCTCTTCAGCATAAAGGAGCACCACCAGCTGGATCCCCGCTGCCTACACACCCTGTTGAATGTCCAACCTTTAACCCATGTTAGGACTCAGCTTGGCTGTCATTCCACCAGGAAGCCTTTCTTGACTTATCCCACCATCCCCACTCCCAAACCTCAGTTAGATGCTTCCTCTATTTCTCTCAGCCCCCTGTGCTTTCTGGCAAGTTATAATTCTAATAATCTTAAAAGGTGCTGATATAAAGTGTGAGATCTACTATCTCGGGAAAAATGTCTCCCTCTTCTGTAACTTCATTTCTGCTAAGTGAGTTGGAATATCTGTAATAAAGTATAGATATATAAGTGAGTTTATAACCTCCCTTTTGATAATAATAACAATAGCTAATATTTCATGAGGAATTTTGTGTGCCAAGCACTGTCACACTAACTTTATCTCATCCTCGTAACAACTCATTGAGGTGAGTACTATTACCTCCATTTTACAGATGAAAAACTATGGCATATAGCGAGTAAGCGGTTAGTTCAAAATTACATGGTTGGTGTGGTAGACCTAAGATTTGAACTGAAACAGTCTGGCTTCAGAGCCAGCTCTTAATCATTGTCTTTGCCTGCTTCCAGCAAACAGGCTGTAAGTGGAAAAAGTGAAGAATGCAAACTTCTCTGTCCACACATCAATTTGAACTTCTGGAGATTTGGCACGAAATACTATAAAATCATGGTCTATGAGGTATGACCATTGTACAAGACAGGATCAGAACCCTTGTAGGACTAAGGGCTAAAGTGGTAGCCACAAACTATTTCTCATTTAAGGTTTCCTCAAGCCATGGGGTTGCGCTGGAAGCAGAGGGAATTAATGAAAGGAGACTTGGGAAATTATTATCATTCTGGAGCTTAGTAAATCATTGTAAGAGCCTCCTTCTGAGTCAAACTTGCTTTTCATGAGATAGAGGAGATATTTAGTTAAAAAAAAAAATTCTTCTAAGACTCTGTCCAGCATTCTGTCTTAATTTACAATATCTTTGGCCTCTAGAGAACATAGGGAGTGGATCCTAATCTGTCATTGCTAAGGCTAATCCCAGGATAAGCATCATTGTCCTTTCATTGGGATCCTTAAACTCAGGAAATTGTATTATTCACTTCTCAGTTTCTAGTGACTAGAGCATGGCTTGACACAGAGGAACTCTCAATAAATATTAAATAAATAAATAAAGGAGATCTAGGAAGAAGGAAGGAATGGGAGGGGATTGAGCTATGGGACAGTGAGGAAGGAACACTGGGGAATGAGGGAAGGGGTCTAGAGAGATATTGGGGTGTAGGTGCAGAAAGGACCCAGGTGACCCCCACAGATGCCTGGATCCTGCCCACAGCCCCAAGCCCAGCAACCATCTTACCCCTCGGGTAGCTATAGAAACAAGTCACGAGAGGCTGTCAGTTGCTCTAAAGGGAAAGAAACTGAACAGGAAGCCCCCTGGGCAACTGAGTCCAGCGAACCAGGATTCCAGGTAAGCTAGTCTCCAGAAAAGCCTTACGTTTCTGAGAGGTGGGAGGCCCTCTCTCCCTGGTGCAGCTCTGCACTGGGCCAGGCCAGTCCTGGCTCCTGAAGGCCTTGCCTGCTGCTTCCTGGGGCCCAAATAGATAGAGGGAGCCTTGGCCATCCCAAGCTCCTCTTCACGGGCCAGGCTGCTGATGGTTTGTGGAGCATCAGGCTTTCCTAGGAGAGCTGGGGAAGAGCCATCCTTTTGCCTCTTACACCACCGTACCACCCCCTGGTGGGGATGCCAGGATGGAATTCCCTGAATGTTGTCAAGAAGTACTCTACAAGGAAGAGGCCTTTAGGGACAGAGCAGGAACAAACCACACCCAGGTTGAAGGGAGGGGGAGTGGCCTGTCTATTTCCTTTTTCAGCCTTCAGTGGGGGGGATTTAACCAGCCCCTGATCAGCCTGTAGAAGTGTCGAGAGCTGTGGAATCTAAAGACATTGAGCTCATAGAAATAGAGTGAAATGTTGGTTTCCAGGAGCTGAGGAGTGGAGGACGTGGGGAGATGCTGGTCAAAGGGTACAAATGCTCCGTTATAAGATGAATAAGTGCTGCAGTGTAGTATACAGCTCTGTGATAATACTTAACAATACCGGACTAAAAATTGCTGTGAGACTAAACCTATAATGTTCTCACCATAACAACAATAAAAAAAGTGGTAATTATGTAAAGGATGTGTTAACTAACCTAATTGTGGTAAACATTTTGTTGTATATAGTATATCGAATCATCACATTGTACATCTTAAACTTATGCAATGTTATGTGTTAATTATATCTCAATAATTTGTGGGAGAAGAGAAAAATTTGTTTATAAAAAAACAACAACTCTAAAGGTCAAAAATAAATGCTCTAAACTCTTCACATCCTAAATATTCTACTACTAAAATGTAGATATCCGCTGTGTTCTAGAAG
Source organism: Craseonycteris thonglongyai (assembly GCA_004027555.1). Classification (NCBI taxonomy): domain Eukaryota; kingdom Metazoa; phylum Chordata; class Mammalia; order Chiroptera; family Craseonycteridae; genus Craseonycteris; species Craseonycteris thonglongyai. Next base: position 26,766 of record PVKE010008896.1, on the reverse strand, counting down.
TTGTTTGCATCGACTGGATTTGGGTGGTGGGAGCTTTTGTGCACCACTTCCCACCTCTGAGTTCAGTGATGTCATGTTGTTAGCTTGAAATTGGCCATGATGAATGTAATAATACCACAGAAATTAGCAAATGATGTGAATCAGAAACTCTCCCTCCCCTTCCAGGATTGATTGTTAAACATTGACCAGCAACCACTGCTTCCATGCTGAGTCCTAAGAATCTAGACATCTCAGGACAGTCTGATGCAGGAGGCGTCCTACTCTGCTATTGGCAGGAGTTGGTGGAATTCTCAACAAGCAGCCCTCATCCAAGAAGGCCCAGCCCAGCAGCCCCGTCCTCCCTGCCTGGCCCTGACAGGGGCTCCCAGGCAGCCTGACGGAGCCCTTGGCTCTTCCTCCAGGCCTTTACAAGTCCCCTCGAAAACCTCAGCAGGGCCGGCCATGGTTAGGCCTTCCGCTGCAGACCAGGAAGCAGGCCAGCTGTGTTTGTTTGTTCAGAAAGCAGAAACAGCTCCCACGACTCACTGTCTGTCACCTTTAGGAACAAAGGCCAAGAGCATTCCGAGCATACTTTGCACGGGCACCACTCCAGTCGTGGTAAGAGGGACTTGACAGGCAGGAAAAGAGTTGTCAGAAAGGACACGGAACTCGCCCAAAGTCACACCGTTGGTAAGTGGCTATGTCTTCGGAGACAAGCTTCAGTTTCCACTTCTCTAAAATGGGGAAGACTGGGGTGCTGGGATAACTCAGCAGGTTGAGTACTTACTTGCAACCCTACGGTCCAGGGATTGAGTCCCAGCCTGGCCCTTGCAAACCCATGTGCTGAACAGTGGCACAGCTAGTAACTGCCGGCATGGTGGCAAAAGTTCTCATCTCCCATGCAGGAGGCCTTCACTGTTCCATTCCGCCCTGCGTGGCCCCAAATCTATCTGTGAGGAATGAAACCATGTCACAACTAATGATGTGCATCTGTGGAGACTGCTCTTGCCCCCTACCTTCTCTCAAAATAAATTAAAAAAAATAATAATAAAATGGGGAAGACTCTTATTTCTCTCATAGTGTTACGCAAATCTTCGGACAGCATACATGGGTGTGCGAGTCCAATACTTAGCATGAAATGAGCACTTAATGAAGGTCAATGTCATCCCTGTGTCTGCTTCCTGATCTCCACTCTCCCACTCCCCCTTCCTCAGATTACTCCTGGCAGGGAGGGAACATGCTCCTTCTGGATCTTTCTCCACTATGTGTCCTTGAACTTTTCCCAGGGTTAGGTGCACCAAAGGGTCCCATATTGGCACCTCATGGTTCCTTGTGGGGGGCAAGGTGGAAGGGTTATGATCCCAAGGCTCCTCAGATTCAGCTACAATCTCAAAGGACTGTTCTGTGGAAGTTTCCCCTGTACCCCAACCCCCCTCAACACACACACACACACACACACACACACACACACACACACACTTGTTCTAGGCCAGCCTGATGGTGCCCAGAACTCAGGACAAAAGCGAATGTGTCTTGTCAATGGTTTTCCTCAGAGCCATCATGCAAATGACCCTGACTCTTCTCACACAGGTTATTGACGCTCACTTTGGCCCTGAGGAGGTAGTACAGACAGGGCTCTATCTCTCCATTGAATGAACAAGGAAACAGGTCCAGAGAGGAACAATGATTGCCCAAGGTCAGAAGCACTCTAGGATCATAGACTGAATGAAACTCTAGCCTCCCTGATGTTCTTCAGTGACAGAATTCCTTAAAGTCCACTAAGCATGGTTCTTACCCTCCATTTCCCGGAAAATAAAAGGTGACCAGGAATTGCAGAGGGATTTGGCCAAGAACTTGCAGCTAGACAGTTGTACTGTAGATCAACCCCAGAACCCTGGCACTGGCTTCTTGAGCAGGGGCTGTGTCCACAATGTCATGTGCTTCATTGCTGAACTCTAAACTAATAGCTGCCCCTGAACTCTGAGTGAAATCTCTCCTGCTGTCCCTAGAACTGGTCATGATCACCGGTGGGGCTGGGGTCAGCCCAGGGAGAAGAGTGGACTCTGGATGCTAAATTCCGAGCCAAGTGGGCCTACAGGCCTCAAGGAGAAGAGGGTGGGCTCATGAGAAGGGGAAAGCAAGGACTGCAGCAGCCCTAACAACCTGGGGACTCTCTAATTGGCTGGGAACACCTCTGGGAGGGACCCTGTGGGAATTAGCTCTCATTTGCTAGGACAGGCACCCCAGAAACTTTTCTGCATTTGTGTCTGGGGAGTGAGCTGAAGGGAATAGCAAGAGATGGTGATGATACTAATGATCAGGATCATCTAAATGATGCTTTGGGACATTCTCACAGAACCTTATAGTTTACAAAGAACTTTCACCTGTATTTCTCTCCATGTCCTCCTAGCACTCCTGTGAGGGAGATGATATGGTCCCCATTTTACAAATGATAACTTGTCATGGGCCAAATCCCAAGAGATCCTTGACACTAGGTTTGGGCACTTCACTGCTTTCAGAGTCAGAAGAAAACCTTCAAGATCAACATGACACCATAGGCGCAGAGTACAGAGTATAATGTAGCAAGTGTAGAGTATTTGGGCCACGTTCTCATGCAAACTACTTGTACCTTCAGGACTGCTGGAGCCCAATTCCATACACACCACTTACATTTGATGATGTGGTGCTACTATGCAAGCCAACTTTATGACTTGGTAAACCAGACATCAAGTTCATGATGGGAGTTCAGGTCACATGGTATTAATAATTTGGTGATTTGGCGGAAGCTGGGATGGCTCAGCAGGTTGAGCACTTGCTTTGCAGACCCAGGGACTGAGGATTGAGTCCCGGCCCTGGCCCGTGCGGACCCATGTGCTGAACTGGGGTGTGCTTCTCATGCGGGAGGCCCCCAGTTTGGTTCTTACCCTCTAATTTGGCCCCTGGCTTGAGGGGGCGTGCCTCCCATGCGAGGGGGGCAGGCTGGCCCAGTTCCCACCTTGTGCAGCCCCCACCCACCTGTGTGGAACAAAGCCATGTTGAAAGCTGATGACATACAACTATGGAGACTGCTCTGGACCCTCCCCCTTCTCTCTGTCTCTCTCTGTCTCTGTCAGGAGCAATAAAATAAATCTTAAAAAAAAATACAAGAATGTGGGATGTAGAATGTACTGGCTTTTTCTGAGTGCACTAGAGAACTTGGTTAAAAAAAAAAAAGTATGGCAAGCTCAGAGTTTTAAATTCTCAGCTGAATAGATGAGTAGAAAGCCAGCAAGCATGACTGCCTGGAGAAATCTCTTATTTTGTAGAGAACAAAGTCTGGATTTCTGAAAACCAAACCAAGAATCTGTTTCTGCAGTTAACCAAATTACATACAAATTGAATTCACAGTCTTGCTTATTATATAATCACAGTTATAGAGTTGATAGAGAAAGGCTTGAACTCTGAGAATTGTAATAGGAATGTTTGGGCAGATTTCCACCCTCCCCAGCTCCCAAATTATACCAGGCCTCCTTTGCCAGCCAAAGCAGCCCTTCCTCCCATCCGAGAATGTTAGCTTCCCCTTTCCTGAAGATTCTATAATTACCCTGCCTGAGGTCATCACCTTGCATAGTTATACTGATTATTCTCAAACCCAGACTCACGATCCCCCATTGCTTCCAGACACACAGCAATACTCAAATCCCAATAGATCTAAAGAGGACTACAAAGTGTGACTCATGAAGAGGTAACAACAAAACCAAAACTGTCACAAGGTTTTGATCATTTATATCAGCAAAAACCTGGTAAATATCTATGGAAATGGATTCCAAAGATTGTGTTATGCGAGGAAGCAAGAAATATAATTGTGGGTTGCACTGGGTTTATTGATATAGATATGTTAGCTTAAGCAACTAGGAATGGCTGTGAAAGCTTATTTTACTGTTTTGACAGAAACTTGGACTTAACAGTGGCCTGTATTCAGTTAAGGAGAGATGCCAAAACTTGCTTGGTATATTGTAAAACAAGATATTCAAAGACTGAGAGCTAGGAATGCCTGTTAGTAAGACCTGCAGAAGCAGAGTGCTCTTACCTGGCAGAGTCAATAGCATAACCGCTTTCTTCATTCAGGTCTATGTCAATGCTCCAGCATTCTGCAGGGAAGCCGGGATGGCTCAGCGGGTTCAGCGCTTGCTTTGTAGCACCAGGGTCTGAGGATCGAATCCTGGCCCTGGCCCGTGCAGACCCATATGCTGAACTGGGGAGTGCTGACTTGAGGGGGCATGCCTTCAATGAGGGAGACCCCTGGCCAGTTCCTGCCCTGTGCAGCCCTGAGCCCACCTGTGGAATGAAATTATGTAGAAAACTGATGATATGCAACTATGAAGACTGCTCTGGGCCCTTCCCGTTCTCTCTGTGTGTGTCAAAAAAAAATGCTTATAAAAATATAGTCTGCTAGGGCCCTGATCATTGCACCATTTTGTAGATTACGCTGACTTATATACGGATAACACCATCTTGATTGAACCAGGTGAACAGTATTTGACACCGTAGACACCCTAATAAGAACACAAGTGCCAGAGGGCATAAATATATCATCTCCAAAGTGAACATAAGAGTAGTTCCTTCAAGTGAACGATAATTGTTGCATGTGGCATCTCCAGTCACAGAGAAAGTACAACGGGATCTGGGGCAAGCTGCTATGGCTATTTACCGAGTAATGCAGCAGGCTGCCACGGGGGGCAGTGTGGGGTCTTGGAACGTTTCCAGGCTTCAAACAGGTGTGACCTCCAGCCTATTTTCTCATATGTAAAACTATATATTGAAAAACTTCTTCATAAGGTTATGGAGAAGGCTATACAATGAGGCAATACAATGAGCTAACAGGTGAGAAGGCCCTGCCCAGCACACGTCCTCAGGGCTTGCCTGCACTGCTTTATAATTGAATGCCAGTCCAATGACATTTTCACTAGCCCAGAGCGTGAACATTGCCCATCAGGATAGGCAACAATGATTTTTCTGAGTTGTATCATAGGGACAGAAGTGCATATGAAACATGAATGTATACTTTAAAGAACAGTAATAATGTAATACCCTTCCACCAGCACTAGAGTCAGAAATAGTGTGCAAGCAAAGTGTCCGGTTAGCCTGCTAAACGACACGCCAATGAGGCAAATGGCGCCTGAGATCTAAACGCTTCTACCCAGTGCGGTCTGCGGCCCAGCTTGGCATCCGGGGGACTATGGGGTGAGATGTGCGCTAACTCTCCCTGAGCTCCCAAACTCTGAAGGGAAGAATTGGGGTTATTCTGAGCTCATCCCACTCCCACTCTTGCGACAGGCAGATGGCTTGCTCTGCTCCCTGTCGGGACATGTCACATTGAGAACACCAGAGGGCGGCCACTCCCCACAGATGGTGTTGCCTGGGAGGACCGCAGCGAAGTCGCGGGTGAACCGGGCCACAGTCTCCCCTTCCTCCTCTTCTCGCTCCTCCTCCGCAGGCCTGCACCACATCAGGATGGTGCAGTGCAACGATCCAGGGCTTTGGGTAGCAGAGAGAAGCCCAACTCTACCACTTACTTCCTATGGCCTTGGACCAGTGCCCTCAACCCACTGAATTATGGCTTGCTCATCTGGGAAAATTGGATACAAAAATAGTTCCTGCCTCACAGGATGGCTGGAATAAGTGAGATAATGTGGGTACATTGCCACTATCAAATTTGAGTTGTTCTTAGGCATCCAAATAGTCAATCTAACTTGATTCTCATCTGAGTCCTGGCACGCAGCAGAGGTAAACACGATCCCCACTTCTCAGATGAAGAAACTGAGGCTCAGGGCAGCTTAATGACCTGCAGAATCATGGTGGTAATTGCAGTTACACTGTCTATGCCTCTCCCTCAACCATTCTACAGTGATGGCTTCTGCCCTTAAGAGATTTGCTTTTAAACCTTGTGAGACTTTGGAATCTGAGGCCCAGAGAGGACATATATCTTACTCAAGGCTGCACAGTGAGCCAGTGGCCAATTTGGGACCCAACAAGCCAGTCCAGTGGGTTCCCAGTCCGGTGTCCCTGCCACTGCCTTGTAAGACACTGACTGCCTCGTTATTCTGCTCTTGACTGCTTGCTGTGAGAACCCAGCCATGAGTCGTGTCTCCCGAACTAGACTATGAGTTAACGGGGGGAGGAGGGGATTCTCAAGGAATACATATGACTAGGGAAAAGCATCCACGATGTGTCATTAGATGAAATGAGGCGTCTACAAAACCGTGGGTACCTGATCGCAGTGTGTAGTTATTTTATGTCTACCAGTGGAGGGAAAAGTGGAAGATCTTAACAGGCTTTGGTAAAAATGCGAACCGCTCTCCAGGTTCCCAGCACGAGCTCCCTTCCTTGCAGCACATCTTCCTTCACCCTCACTGACCACATCTCCCCTCAGATTCCTCAGCCCTCCCCTCCCACATGGAGTCTTCCCCAGGTCTTGGTTAACTCATCTCACAAGTACTTCTCTAACTAGGCTGATGAGATGTCCCATTTGAAACAGGACAGAGAACAACGGTGCTGCCCATTTCAAACGGTACATATGATCAGCCCACTGACACCTTGAATTTAGCCCAGTGAGACTAGGCTGCCCAACGGTACTGTCCTGTTTCACACAGTACCTCTTGTCAGCCTGTCTCTAACTGACCCTCCTCAGCAAACCCTAACAAAGGCCCCACCTCTGCTGCACCTGGTGAAGCCACTCTTAAGGTCTTGCTCACACTCAACAGCTGCTTAGTGGGAGAGTTCTGCCCGCCTTCCTGAAACTCCCAAGACCTTCCTAGTGCACCACCTGGTCGCCTCTACATTCACAGGATGTCATCTGAGACCTCCAACCCTCTCCTTTGCGTGACGTCACACCCAGGGACACCCACTGCTTTTACTCTTTCCCGTAGCCTAGCTACTCATGCAGATTACATCCTCAGTGCCATCGTCACTATTACTGAGCCCTTACTATGTGTCACTCATTGAGGGCTTTACCTGTAGCCTCAGTTATTCCTCACAACAACCATACGAGGGAAGGACTATCCTTATCTCCATGTCAGACGAGATAAATGAGGTACAGAGAGTTTAAGTGACCCCCATGGTTATATAGGTAATTAATTATACAATTACTAAATAAAGTCTTGGAACTGGGATTCGAACACAGATGGTCTGACCTGACTAACTACACTGCTGATTTGTCTCTTTTGCCAGAAACATCTACAGAATAAGGTCGGCTTTCCCACCTGGCCTCTGAGGACCCTCCTGTACAGCTCACACTCAGCTTTTCAGTTCTATCACCCGCTGTGCCCAGGCGGTACCCTTCCAGCACACCACCCCTCACCTGCCCACTTCCACCCATGTCTTCTGGCCACCTGGCACCTGGCTGGCTCAACCCCATCCCCATCTATCCAGCCCTCCCATCCCTCCAGGCCACCGCAAATGCCCCTTCCTCCATGCTGAGCAGGCTGAGCTGAAAAGCAGCCATGATGGGAGACGAGAGATCTGAACTCGTTGCCCCTCTGGAGCCCTCACCGCAGGCCTCAGTTTCCCCACCCATTAGAAGGAGGGGGCAAGAGTAGATCGTTGTAAGGGGCCCCTCTTGCTCTAACAGTCGAAGACCCTATGCTTTCATGATCGTTGAAATGGAGGTGAAGTTGTCCTCTTGAATCCCTTTAACATTCACAGGATGGAGAGGATGTTCAGAATGGGAAGGACATCAGAGAAAATATATCCCACCTTGTCTCCTTTCCCCCAGAGATGCGGGGGCCTAGGGAGGGCCGAGGCCTGGCTAACCCCCGGGGAGTGGTAGGAGGGAGGCTGTGCTGGTTGTTAAATGGAGGACCCATCTCAGCAGATCTGGGCCCCCAGAGAGAGCGGGTGGGAGGGGCCTGGAAGGGCAAAGACTGCACAGCCCCGCTCCGCTCTGGGCGTCCTTGGTAGCTTTCCATAACTAGCAGGACTGTAGCCGGTGCTCCCGCTCCCCTCACCCACCACAGTCCTCTGCACACTCAGGCAGCAACGGCGCATTCAGGGCCCTGTTGGGGCAGGACAGGAGGGAGGCAGAGGCCCAGATCCACACACAGTCTCACAGATAACGATACAGCCACAAACATACAGGCCCTGAGAGATAACTCAGATCCAGATGAGGCAGAGGCCAGACACAGACAGCACACACAGATGTAACGAACCCGCCCGGCCAGACACATACGCTGAGACAACACGAATAAGACCATCACACAGATAGTCCTCTCCTGCGCTGACACACACAGGCACGCTCACACTGGAGGCTCCCAAGCACGCTCAGCAGACACCTCTCTGTAAACCTCTGCCGCCTTCCCTCCATCCCTTGAGCTCCCACATTGCCTGTTTAGGTCAAACATTGGCCTGTGAAAGGGAGAAAATTCCTGAGCTGCCCCAGGCCTGGGAGGCAGGACAGAGCTAGACAGAACCCAGGGTCCAGCCAGGCACCCTCTGCACTGATAAGTCGCCACTGTTTAAATCCAAAGAATTCACTGGACCATCCCCTCCTCTGTTCCCAGGGCCAGGGTAAGGCTGGCTCTAGAGCATTCATGACTTCTGTCAGCCCCTGGGTTCCCTAACTGTTAGGGGCCTAGCAGAGGGGCATGCAGCAGCCATTCCCTAGCTCTTCTCCCGTCCAATCCCCTCTCCACCCTACCTGACTCCTTGCCACCCACACACCTGTCTCCCTCACTTCATCTCCCCTGTTCAGCCCCACTTCGGTCCTCCAAGAAATTAACTCCATGCCTTCTCTGGGTCCCTACACGCGAGACCCAGAAACACAAGTCCTTGACCACATGGACACTGACTGACACCTGTACCAGAGCCTCCTCCCACCGGATGCTCCCTGACTACCTGGTGGCCACGAGTCCATCCCGGTGACTGTATGCACATCTGCCATGTCTGCAGACAAAGGCTCCGGTCCCAGCCTCACCCGCTGGGTGTCTTCGGACCTTGGCAGATCGCTTCAACTCTTGGAGACTCATTTATAGAATGGGTATAATTATGCCACTTAGCTCTCAGCAATAGCTATAGTTTATCAAGGGACCTGATTTGAACCTGGTTTTAACCAAGAAATAGGCTGAGTGACTTTGGTTTAGTGACTCAACCTCTCTCAGCCTGTTTTCCTCTCTGGGAACTGTGACAACGCTTGCTACCTTGGGGTGAAATACCCTGTCGGAAGCAGATGACCTGAGAGGGGCTCTGCGCTCTGCTGTCCTCCATGCCCACCCACCCCACCGCGCTCCCAATGGCTCCCACGCCATCTGGGCCCACCGGTCCCAAGTGCTGTCAGCCGGAAGGGATTTGTAGCCCCGGAGCCAAACAGGCTGCATTGTCACAGAGTTTCCCTTGTCTGGCTGGGGACCCGAAGTCAAGGTGCCGGCGGACACACAGCCCCCACCTGACCTCAGCTGGCTTCGAGGGCTGGCACCGTGTCTCCTGGCCCCATGCCCAGTGCTGGGCCAGGGGGCTGTGTGGGGCGCACGATGAGGAACTGTGGGTGCTTGGAGGGCTCACAGCTTCTGCCCCAGCTCCTGAGGAGGCTAGAGGGGGCTATCTCACCCCTCAGCCCGCAGGCAGGAGAGGAAGCCCACCCTTCCTGGACCCCTGCCCCTTTCCAGAAAGGACACAGGCCTGGCCTCCTGTGCGCTACCCCATCCCAGGCATTTGGACGACGACCACAGGTTTCCCCAGAAAAAGCTGTGGGACTTGGAAGACCTCTCAGGATGCTTTCAGCTGAGGATGGCGGGAAGCAGGGAGGGGCAGCAGGGTGAGTGTTCTGTATTGGGCTCAGCCCTGGGTGTTCTGGGCCAGGTTTTGGTTGCCCAGCCGGGGTGCCCTGGGTCTGAGTGGGAAGCCCATCCAGGCGTTATCTGGCCCAGGTATTGGGGTCTTTTCTCAGTGCTCTGATCGGGTATGGCCTGCTCTAGGTCCATTGTTGGGCTTTCCCTGGCGTGGCGGGTGGAAACTCGTCCCGTGTACATAGCCCAGTGCTGGGGATCTTCTCTGGGTGTCCAGGGTCTAGGTTTGGGACCTGCCCTAGTGAATCAGGTCCAGGTGTTAGGAGCCGCTCTGGGTTTGTTTGGGGGCCCTGGACAGGGACATCACGTCCAGCCCTAGATCCTCCCGTTGGCCTGAAGAGGGACTTCACTGCTAAGTCCCCATGCAGTTCAACAAGGCCCTATGGAAGGGCCCATGGCAGTGCCCTTTGGCACTCCCTTCAGAACCCAGGAATTGGAGGCAGACCCCAGACCCAAGCTGGGGATCAGTCATGAGCTCACTGGGCCCTTACCTCCTCCGGCTTCACTTTCCTCACCAAGAAACAGAAGAATTGGATTTGATGTTCTCCAAGGCTCCGTATCCCACCCTCTTTCTGGTCCTCCCCTACACATATGCATGCACACATATGCATGGTACTCATTTCCACTTCCCGATTTTTGCCCACTTTGATCTTCCACCTAAAATGCCATCCCCCCTCCCCTCCCCAGCCTCCAGCAGTCCCTTTAACCACATTCTTCTGGAAACTTCCTCACCCTCTTTGCTAGACCCAGGATGTGAGTGGAGGAGCCACAGGCGGCCGTAGGTCCTCTTCTGGGTCCTTCTACCCCACTAGCAGCGCTCTGAGGGCAGGGCCTACTGAGTCCTGGCCCCCACTCGAAGCCTCGTTCTGGACAGACACAGGGCTCAGGGACTTGTGCTCGGCTCTGCCACCATCCCAGGCCAGCAGTTGACCCTTTAAGAAGAATCTCTTTGGGGAAAGCCGGGACGGCTCAGCGGGTTGAGCGCTCGCTTTGAGGCCATGAGGACCGAGGATCGAATCCCGGCTCCGGCCCAGGCAGGACCCACGTGCTGAACTGGGGAGTTCCCACAGTTCGGTTCTCTAACTGTCTCTGTCT
>PVKE010008896.1:0-15774 GCA_004027555.1 Craseonycteris thonglongyai | reverse complement strand
GGACCACGTGGTCCCAGAGAGGAGCTAGAGACCGACTGCCCAATGGTACTTTCCCTGGTGGCTGCGGACCCAGCAGACAGAAATCAGAAGCCTGAGGGCAGGAGTGAGCTAGAGCAATGATCCTGTCCTCTGGACCAGCCTGGGCAGTCAGAACGTCCCCGTGTGTGCATACACACACACACGCACACATACATACCCACCTCCCATGGAGAGGGAACAGAGATTCTGCGCTCGGCACTCCGCAACCATTTCTTAGTCCTCACAGCAGCCTGGTAGGAATCCTTAGCCTCATCTGTAGATGAGGAAACCGAGGCTCAGAGAGGGGAGCGGGCTCAGCTGAGATCCCACACACACAGCTCTTAGGTGTGGAATCAGAATTCAGTTACGCCCTTTGTGTGACACCAGCCGCTGCACACACACATTCATACACACACACACACACACACTAGTGCACACAACATTCACTCACTTGTGCCCCGCGCCCCTAACAGGATCATTGAATAGCAAAGCTAGAAGAGAATTTAAGAGGTCATCTTGTCTATGCCATTCCATTTTATAGAAAGAGAGAGCGGAAGGGGTTTAAATTTTTAAGACATATAGGAAATGGCAGAAAGAGAACTAAAATTCACATCTGTTATCACAGAGTCACATGTATGGTACACATCCACATAACACACAGTTTACCCATAGACCCTAATGCAGCTTGTCCAGCCCGATGCGGCCCACGACAACTTTGAATGTGGCCCAACACAAATGGGTAAACTTTTTTAACACATTATGAGATTTTTGTGTGTGACATTTTTTTGTTTTTTTTTTTTAGCTCATCAGCTATCGTTAGTGTTAGTGTATTTTATGTGAGGTCCAAGACAATTCTTCTTCCAGTGTGGCCCAGAGAAGCCAAGAGGTTGGACACCCCTGCTCTAACACAAAACCCATGAATACACACATAGACTGTCCCCCACACCTCACACATATTCCTACTTGTTTTGTAGGCCTGCACACACAGACCACAGCACGCAGCTACTCATGCGTGGCACAGGCATATGGTCATATATTGTTGCACACAGTGCACATTCATGTATACTCCTTCACACACAACCCTTACACTCACACATCTACTCACACACGGCTACACACACATCCATGTTCTCTCACTCCCACACTCATGTGACCCCACCCACCTGAAGCAGAAGAGGTAAGCTGACCCTGACCAGAGACCCTGCACGGTGCAGGCTGAACACTTGGGTGGGAGTGACACACTGAGCCCTTAAGAGGCAGGTGCTGCTCTGGAACCAGCCTGATATGACATGGGTGTGTCCAGTGCTGCCATAGGCATCCCTGGGCAGTGTGCTCGCCCAGAGTTCTCCAAAGGCTCAGGCAACACCCCATGGCCAAGCCCAGCAGGTCTCCCCAGAAAGTGCCCCGTCATGAGCCAGGAGAGGCTGAGGCAGGCTGGTGGCGGGGCTGGCCCCAGCTTGTGAGCTGTTTGTCTGCTGCCTGGAGCCACCTCAGGGACTCTCTGCCCTCCAAGGGCCAGACCCTGACTCATGAGGCCTCCTCTTACCCCTGCTGAAGATGAGGATCAGGTGCCAGGATCTGGGGGGCCAGCACCCAGCGCTGCCAGTGGGGTGTACCCACGTCTGTGAGCCAGCAAGTTCAGGCTTCCAAATGACACGCTGAGATGGGCCAATTAAGCCACTGAAGTCTTTCTCAGGGACTCACATGTTATGTGGGCGTCAAATGCAAACTAATCTTAAAAACTAACTCTAGCCAATGAACTGTGACAGCTGTCAAAGTTTTCTAACAGAGGCTGTAAGCTGGACAGACCAGACATGTGAATCAACAATTACAATGCAGGGTGTGGGGGTTGTCACACAGAGATAGATGCAGCATGGTGCTAACGCGGGGCGGGGGACAGCCAAGGGGGACCAGAGGTGGGGCTGCTTGTCTTGGGTTCTGAAGAAATGAGTAGGAGTTCACTGAAAAGCTTTCCAGAAGGAAAATTGTGTTTCAGGAAACAGAGGCCAGCCTCGTGTGGGCTACAGATACCGGAAGTGAGGCCTACTAGAGTCAGCCATTCCTACTGTGTGCTACAGTGTAACACATGAAATATAGACCTTAGGCTCAAGGGTCCCAAATTCAAGTGCTTTCCGGTGACAAGCAGGTGAGGTAGATGAGTGAACTGGGAGGGTGTGAGCAATAGGGAGTGGTGGGGCTTGTGTCTAAGAAGAGAGTTCATGCCCTGGCTAAAGCTTTTAAGTCCTAGAATATTTGTTGGACCTGTGACTGCTGAAAAAATGAATTTGTGGGCTTGGTTCAGATGATAGACGCTGAATCTGCAATGCTTGGTTCCAGTCTGCAGTATTTAGATCCTAGAATTTGGAGGAAGCCTAGTATGTGGAGCTGAAGATATTGAGCCCAACCCTCACGATGGGCTTAAGGACCCTGGGAGGTTCTTGTCATGAAAGGACATTTGTCACAGGAGCCTCCAGAAGAAAGCTCTCACACTGTGATCGTTAGACATAACAAGGCTGTGTATGTGTTGCCCAAGCAAGATCCTGGAGACAAGGACGACGTTTTGCTTTATTCCATCACAACTGTTTTCTGGCAAGGGCCGCTCTGTCCTCACCCCCTCCTCCTACCCCTGACCAAAAATGCTCCTTTTTCTACCCACATGTTGCACAGAAAAACTGACTGGATTGGTTCCCCCATATTTATCTTTTTGACCCCAGGACACCCAAACACACACACACGTACTTCTCGATAAGGTAAGGGGTTAGACTAGCTAATCTAGGGATGAGTCTCCCTGTGTTCTATTTCATGGTAATGTCAAAACAGCCTTGGAGGTGAGAATACCTAACTTGGTGTTCCGGTTCCCCTGAAGTTCCTTGGGACACCCGGGCGCTAGACTGTTGTCTGGGCAGGAGTGGGGAGCCCCTGGGGTTCAGATGCAGCTGTCCCATTGCATGGGGCAGGGGGACAGCACAGCCACCCTTCTCCCCACCACACGTGCAGCCCCCAGATGCTCAGAGCCTGGGAGCTGCCCGGGGCACAAACTGGCACCTTTCTTCCCCCATTAGCCACAGCCTCCCTCCTGGACCCTCATTAAATTATTCCACCCACTGGCCCCGGGCTCCAGCTGCCTTTGATGTAAGCCCATCCGGCTTCTGCGGCCAAGGCCGGGCCCCTCACACCAGGCCAGGCTAATGGGCTCTGACAGCTTCCCTGGGACCTCGTGGTGGCAGAGACACCGGGTCCACACTCACACCCACAGGACACATGCTCAGGCCTATGCACAGCCAGAGATTCCCACACTTACATACAATACTCTCCTACACACACACACACACACATATACACACACCCCTAATCCTAGTGGAACGTGCACTATGGCAGACACATGCACCCAAGCACACTCACATGCACTCAAGCACGCCCACGCACACACATTCACACACACCCACATACAACACTTGCAGCACATACATCCTCACGCACTCCTGTGATCGCACATGCTCACATGGGAGCCTCCTGGGCCTTCTTCCTCTCCCTTCAGCTGCCATGTGAGGTCTTCTGCAGTCTCAGGTGACCTCCTCACCTTCCCCATCGTGTGCAGTTCATAGCTTCATGATCATGAGCCCAGGCAGCCTGACTTCAGTCCTTGGGTTCCCCATTTACAAACGGCGGGACTGGGGGCCCCGTCCTAGCCTCGCTGGGCTTCCATTTCCTTTCCTGTAGAATGGGAAGGGTGATAGTGTCTTCCTAGGGTGCTCGTGTGACTTAAAAGAGGCTCTGCACTTAGAACAGTGTCTGGGACATCATAAGAACTCAACCAATGTCAGCTGCTATCTCTTGCCTTTGTCTTTCATACCATTTGCCTCGGTCATTAAGTGTCTTAATCATGCCAACCTGCTACAGGCTTCTGACCCTTCACACATGGCGTTCCTTCATTTGGATTTGAGGATGTCCCCTCCCCACTTGTTCCTCCGACCACCCCCCACCTCCGACCACCTGGTGAGCTCCTACTTACTTTTTAAAACCCTACTGAGGGGTCGCTGCCCATGGGAAGCCTTCTCTGCCCTCACTGGCAGAACTGATCACTGGCTACTTTGTGTATCTGAATCGTCCCTGCCCTTAGGCCGTGTGCTCCTCAAGAACACGGCCCTTGTGAAATTTGTTTCTTCACTCCTGCACACAGTGTGGACATGGAGCCCGACGAGCAGCAGTGGTATGTGAGAGGGGAAATTGGGCTGCATCATAAGGAGGTATAAACAAGAAGTACCCGTGCAACCGATTATTAAATGTTATGGAAATGACGTAGCCTCACGTACTGATATGAGCAATAATCACACAGCGTGCGTGATGGCTGGCCTCCCTGAGCGGGGACTTTGGGCAGCTCAAAGTTAGAGGCTTTCTATGTAATGCTCTCAGTAATGCCATTCGCGGCGGTGATGTGTCTGTCGCTTGGGGGGATGAATGAGTGAAGCATGTTGGATGCTGACAAGGGAATCCTGCGCAGTAGAACAGACAGATGAATCTACACACAGTAACTTAAAGAGACCTCAAAATCATGGTGTTGGATAAAAAAAAGTCTCGACCAGAAAGATTCACGCACAATACCATTTATTTTAAATTAACATCTCCCCCTGAATGCATGTTTTATACAAACACATTTTAAGGATATATGAGTATTATTTAAAAAAAAAAAACAGGGAAAGCTGGGATGGCTCAGCGGGTAAAGCGCTCGCTTTGAAGCCCCGAGGACCGAGGATCGAATCCCGGCCCCAGCCCATGCGGACCCATATGCTGAACTGGGGACTGCCCCCAGTTCAGTTCTTGCTGGGGCCTATGGGAGGCTCCCGGCCCAGTTCCTGCCCTGCGCAGCCCTGTGCCCACCTGTGGAGTGAAACTATATGGAAAACTAATGTCAACTATGGAGACTGCTCTGGGCCCTCCCCTTTCGCTCTGTCTCTCTCTGTCTCTGTTTCTCTCTGTCAAAAATCAATAAAATAAATCTTTTAAAAAGTTCATTTAAAACAAAAAACAAAAAACAAAAACCTATTGGAGTGGTTTCCTGGATTGAGGAAGGAGGTAAGGAATGGGAATGGGAATCTGGGGAGATGGGAAAATTAAATTAGTGGAGAGGAGTGTGAGTAGCTCAACTCTATGCACCTGAAGTCTAAACAAATAGGGGAGAAAAAAATCAAATCCCTGGGAGTATGTCATTTTTATCTCTTTTACAGTGGAGAAAATACATTAACT
Organism: Craseonycteris thonglongyai; assembly: GCA_004027555.1. Classification (NCBI taxonomy): domain Eukaryota; kingdom Metazoa; phylum Chordata; class Mammalia; order Chiroptera; family Craseonycteridae; genus Craseonycteris; species Craseonycteris thonglongyai. The sequence continues at coordinate 10,512 of PVKE010008896.1, read as the reverse complement.
GTGTAGTCATTCTTCTATTTAGGTGTTGGGTTGATAGTGTCTAAACTGGTGTTCAAAAAGAATCTTCACCCTGGCTTTAGTCAGGAAGACTTCGGAGCTGTTAGCTAGGTACCCCAAACCCCATCGTCTCTGGGTGGCCTGGCAAGAATTGTCCTGCCATGTATGTTCCTCTTGTCTTCCACTACCTGTAAATGACCCATTCTCACTGCTGAAATCTCTACTGGTCCCCCCAAAAGTCATATATACCCAGTGCTGCCTCACTGTCTTTGGAATTTTCATGCTTATGTGTATTTCTTGTGTACAGATATTCAAAACTTGATTTTCTCCTGTTAAAAAACTAAAAATAAAGAAACAGCATCATTGTTGGTAGTTTCCCTTAAAGCAAAGAGAAAAGAAATTGTCACTTGCTGCTTTTTCCCTCTCCCTGCCCCTCTCTCACTCTTATTCCCAGCCCTGATTGAAGCCCCAACTCGATTCTTCCAGAGGCAAGACAAGGGCAGACCTCACAACTTCATGTCCTATTGAGGAATGAACAAGTGAGCAAATGAGGAAGGAAAGGAAGAAAAAGAGAGGTGGGGGGGGAGGGAAGGATGGAGAGGGCTCTCCCAGAACGTTCTCTTCCTTTGCCCACCTCTGTCCTGGGCATGAGTGCTGGGCTGGGAGGGGATAGAAGCCGGACTGCCGGCTCCTCCACTTCCTCATCACAAGCAGGCGTTGCTTTCAAGCCAAGGGGCAGCAGGCACTGGCGCAAGACCCTGAAACCGCCAGAGAGCAGTGTTCCAGGGACCCCCACTCCTATGTGCCAGGAGCCCTCTGCTCCAGCAGGGACACAGGGGCTGACCCTGCCTGCGATGACATCAACAAGGACAGTCACAATGCATGTGCTTCCTCGTGCAGGCTCTTTCTCCCCTTTAAGTCTCACATCCAGTGTGCACAAGAAGGACTAGCCCCATTTTCCAGGGGAGAAAAATGAGGCTCAGGAAGATTGAGTGGCTCGAAGTTACTTAATTCTCAGTAGCAATTATAATAACAGCAAACGCTTTTGAAAGCGCACTTCAAGCACTTCGGATGCCTTAACTCATCTGATCTCACAGCAGCCTGTGAACAGCCCCGTCACTGCCCCCATCTCACACACCAAGAGCCCAAATGCAGGGAGCTGAGGTGACCGCGACCGCGACCGTGAGACTGTGACCGTGACCGTGTGGTGGCCTGGAAAGTGAGGCGAGCTGGTGTGGCTCCAGCGCTTCCGCTCCTCACTCCCAGGCCGCCCTGCCTGTCCCAGAGCAGAGCTGGGATTTGCAGGGTTAGCTGGCTGTGTGGGGTCGGTTTGGGGGTGGGTGGGGCTGGGCAGGGCCCCTCGCTTCCTTGACACCTGGAGAGCCTGGCTCCCTGCCAGCGAAATGGGGGCACACTGGGCATGAGGTCAGAGACACATAGGGTCACTCACTGGCCCCGCTGGGGCCACATGGTCTGCCCACAGCCTCCCCCAAGGCCCCTGAGCCTGGGGAGAGGGGCGAGGCCTCCCCCGCCCGGGCTGAGTGAGCTAATCCTGGGAGCAGACACAGTCCTGCAGGGGGATCAGTCCCAGCCTGCTCTGCTGCGTCAGCGGGAAGCCAGCCCTCACTCTGCCAGCTACGTGAGCCCCTGCACGGGCCACCGCCACGGCTCCCCGCCCCCCTGCGAGGCCCCACCACAGGCATGCGACCTGTGCCTGTTTCCTGGTGACCTGCCCCAGAGCCCTCTTCAGCTCAGCAAGCCAGGCCCTCCCTCTGTTTACTTTCTCAGCAACAGACCCGTTTCTCAGCGCCATCCCTGCTGAATCCCCGAGATAGCCATCTGCTGCCCTGGGGGCTGAGTGTCCCCAGGAACAGCGCTTTGCAGGAGCGTGTGACCCTTTCCTGTCCAGCACAGGCAGCGCCAGCGAGGAGTCATGGCCCACTCATGTCCTCTAGGGGGTCGCGGCCAGAACTGGTACCACTCTCAGTGTGATCACCTGTCTGCACCACCGCCCTTCCTATTACTGCCACTATCACTGTGAGCATGATCAGCCAAAGTCACCATTGACACCAGCAGCCACACCCCCACCACTTCCATCAGTGAGTTCCGCCAACTAAGACAGGCGATGTCACCAGCACCATCAAAACCAGTGCTGACACCAATACCACTGTCATCACCCGCACAACAAACATTAAAATCATTTTGACCAACCCCTCCACAATCCTTACACAACCCATCGTCACTGCCACCAGCATCCAAGATAGGATAGTTGTGATTTTACCACCCAAATTATGGCCATCATTTGCAACAACAGTTCCACCATCACCTTCATCACTGTTGCCAATGCCACCATCATTGTGCCCACCACCATCACTCTCACCCTGCCCACCACCATCATGGCTTCCCTTAGTAGCATAACTGTAATAAAGACCACTAACTAAACTGAACTCCACCACCACCATCACCATAGCTGAGATCCATACGAATGTCACCATCATGACAACCAACATGGTACTACTGCCAACATCTCTACACAGCCACTGTACCCACCACATAGCTGTCCCTTGTCTCTTCACCGCCCTGCGCACTTTGTCACCCCCCACCCTGCCACCACCACTGCACATCTTCATTAGAATGAGATGGTTGCTGTGTAGCTGAGCCTTTTTCTCTGCCAACCAGATGGGGAAAGAGCAGTAGGAGGGAAGCAAAAGCGAAGTTCTTCCAACGCATTGTCCTGACGACATGGTTGTGTGCCCACTGCCTGCCTGCTACGGAAGGTCCTCTTCTGATCATCTCATCCAATCCATTCGTTCAGCGATTCACAGAGGACCAGCCATGCACACCCAGAAATGGTTACAGGAGGCACTCCGTACCGCCTGTGACACCACGAGGTCCAGCGCCCAACGCCACACGCCCTTTGCCATCCCCACCTCCCTCCAGACATGCTGGGCGCTGGCAGGTTTGTCTGCCTCTCCCACGTGGGCTTTCTTCCATCACCTTCTCGAGCTTGTGTCCTGCTCCTGCAGAGCAGGGCGGTGTGTGGAAAGAGGGCTGGTCTGAGAGCCAGAGTGCTAGAACCCAGCCTCGGGTCCACCACTCCCACTCCGTGTGGCCTTAGCAAACTCGCTTCCTTTTCTCTGCCTCAGTTTCCCCACTTGTAAAAGGACGCCCTCTGACTTTGGTGCTTTAAAGATTCTTTTTTGAACTGAGATACTCCCGGCACAGGTCTGTCCCCCTTTTTCCAGAAGGTCCCTTCTATTGGGAAAACAGAGACTCGCAAGTCATCTACTGGTTCCCCCAGGTTGTGCTGACATCTCAAGGGACCTCCTTGAGCCATGAGTTGCTGCTGCCTGTCCAGGGCGGCTCTGAAGGTTAAGCCGGCCAGGGCTGTGCATGAGCAAGGAGCTCAGATGAAAGGCTGGTCCCAGGGAACGCCATGTGGCTGTTGTGGTTGGCAAGCCGGGACAGCTGCGTCCCAAAGGAAACCCCCTCCTAGTCTCACCAGAACAAAGTGGTATTTTACGAAAATGCCATTGTTCTTGGGCAAGTCTTTCCCATCTCAACATAAACCAGGAAGCAGAGCTTCCTTTCCTTCCGTGAAACTGGTGGGAGTGGGGCAGGGGGGACAACAGAGGTTTTCCTGCCTTGAATCACCTACCACACAGCCCCTGCTGAGCTACAGCCGAGCCTCCCCAAGGCTGGTGGTGGTGGTGGCGGTGGGGTGTATGTGTGTGTGTGTGTGTGTGTGTGTGTGTGTGTGCGCGCGCGTGTGTGGTGGGGCAGGGAGAAGAAACACAGGGGCACCACCTCAACTAGTGTCTTTCATCCGAACAAGACTCTGTAGCCTGATCCAGACTATGAAGGAAGTGTCAGAACCCACTCATTTCCCCTCAGCCCTGTGCCTCTCAGGCGGCCTTCTGTCCCCCCAACATGGCAACCTTGTTCCTGCCTACGCTTTGCACGCGCTGGTCCCCTTGCCCAGGAGGCTCTGCTGCCCCTCACACGCCTGCTCCTCCGTGTCACCTCAGTCTCTCTTCTAGCTGGTGAAGCAGTAACTTCGTGACTTGTTCAGTGTCTGCCTTTCCCGGAATTCTGTCCGCTCCACGTGAGGACTGAGAACTGTGTGTGTCCTGCACATTACTGCGTCCCCAGCACATAGCTCAGGATGACACCCGTGTGTGTGTGATCTCCTCCACCCCGATAAAGGAAACAGGCCACCTTCCTTTTTGAGCTGAAAGATCAGACAAAGCCTTTCCGACCTCGGAGAGCATCTTGCCCAACCACTCCATTTTCCTGAAAGGAAAACTGAGGCTGAAAGCCTAGAAGTTCCTGGCCAGAGGCTTGTGGTTGGTCATTGGAATTGCTAAGCTTGACTCCAGGTGTCTTGACCTCAGAGATGCTGGACAAGGCCTCTCACCTAGTTTCCAAGCTTGAGCACAACCTGCCACTCAATTTCTCACTATCTGTCTGTCTGTCTATCTATCTATCTATCTATCTATCTATCTATCTATCTATCTATCATCTATCCATCCATCATCTATCTATATCTATTTATTTATTTAAACATTTGTTTTATTGCTTCAGCACAGCCTGCCACTAAATCTCTTGCTTTTCTTTCTTTCTTCCTCCCTCCCTCCCTTCCTTCCTTCCTTCCTTTCTTTCTTTCTTTCTTTCTTTCTTTCTTTCTTTCTTTCTTTCTTTCTTTCTTTCTTTCAATTCATTATTGTTTGAGAGGTAAGGGGGGTGCAGAGCAGTCTCCACAGTTGTACATTAGCTGTGAGATGGTTTCATTTCACACAGGTGAATGTGGGGCTGTGTGGGGTGGAAACCAAACCTGGGGCCTCCCACATGGGAGGTGAGAACCTTCACCACCAAGCCATTCTGGTAGCTACTAGTTGCACTACAGTTCAGCATATGGGGTCTGCATGAGACGGCCAGGAATTGAACCCCGGACCTCTCGATTTCAAGGCAAGTACTCAACCTGCTGAGCTATCCTGGCATCCTCTCAATCTCTCACTCTTTAGATACAAAACCCACCACACTTGCACATACGGCTCCTGCCACAGACAATTCACTTAACCCACTTCCCTCACCTCCTTGAGAACCAACTCCTTGAAGGCCCAAAGGAAGAAATCCCCCCATGGCTTTGTCTGGCTGAGGAGGTCAGAAGCTCCCTCCTCACCAGCACCGCCTCTACTTCTCACCCATGACTTTTTGTGAGAGAGGTGAACTAACCTTCTGGGGTGTTCCCATGGCAGCAGAGTTCCAGCTTTCTATGTATCCCTTTAAACTTCATTTTTCTCTTTTTTTCCATTGACATTTATGCTTTTATTTCTACAGTTTTTGCTTAAACCAGGATGCCTCCTTCACTTAAATACTTGGGAATAAATCAGTGGAGAAGAGATATTATTAACACCCCCTCATCGGAGCCGCTTATTATGTGACTGGAAGATTACAAGAAACGCTGTGCCTTGCACAAGTTGATGCTTCATCAATGCTAGCTCCCTTTGAAAATTTTAAAGTGCTATGCAAATACTAGACACTGCTACTTTCAAGGCAAGGAGTATTTACAAAGTGTCCCTTTTACAAATGTATGTTTAGGCAGAAAGAAGGCAAAGTCCCTTTCAAGAATTGTTCCCTGAGGTTGGCAGTAACTAGGGGAAGGGCTAGGCTGGGAAATGGTTAGCTTTTTTCTATTCTTTGCAAAATAATGTATACTACCAGGTAGGACAAGCATGCAAAGGAAGTGGAGAGGAACAGATAAACAGAGTTGACCCTAAGACCCCTTTCTCAGAAAGAGAGAGACCTTCAAAGAGCTGAGGGAGCTTGCTGCATTCCATTCGGTTCTTTGGTGACGCCTCAGTTTATCTTTTATCCAAGGCTGGGGGAGGGATGCAAACAGATGGGTTTTGTGCTTCTGGGCAAGGGCAAGATTGGGAATGGATAAAATTCCACCTATAGACATAAAGATAAGCAGCCATTTCATGGATTTAACCCCTTGGGGTGTGAAAGACAGGCAGAGAAGACATGATACTCAGAGAATGTCTTATCCTGGGAAGGGAGAGCAAGCAGATGGATTCCACTTAGTAAATCCAACCCTGGAGCAAGAGTGGGTGAATATCCCTTGAATTTCCATAGAGAGGCTGCTTAACCTGGGCCACGGCTGAGTTTACAATCACAAGCTCGAGTGTGGGAGAGCTTTCAAATCAAGTTAAAGCTAAAGGTTGCTTCCCTTTATGCCATGCTGATGGAAAATTCCAGTTCTGTTGTCATTGGGAGGGTCTTCCCTGTTCTAAGGAGGCACAAGAGTCTGGAAGGCTCATATTCTACCTAGAAAACAAGGATTTGACCCTTTGGACCCCTTGAACTCCTGTTAGTCAAAGGATCATCTCAAGACAAGCAATTTCAGCAATGCAGGCTCTCAGGACCCACCCCAGGCCTGAGTCAGAATCTGCACTGTATCAAGATTCCTCGGTGATTTCTGTGCATGTTCCTGCGTGAGACACACTGAAAGACTAGCCCCAAATCCTTCAGGAGGTTCACAGCCCTGTGGCTTTGGTGGATCAAAGGAGCGTGGGTGCCTGGGGTCCTATCTCTCTAAGGGGACCTTGCAGCCACTACCTGCTGGGATTCCTCCCAGGATCTACCCGCCCACCTTCCTCTTGTTCCTTCATTCCTTTCTTTCAGCACAATTCCCTCAGTAAAGGGCTTTCAATCAACAGAAGCCTGAAAGACCAGTTGACTGCAGGAGACTTTTGATTTCAGCCAGTTTCACCAGCACCCCCTGAGGGGACAAAACATAAAGGCAGGGCTCTCTGCTCTCTGCCCCGGGTAGGGCTAGGCCAGATGGAGTTGGGGTGAGGGGTGTACAGGATAAAGAGGGGGATACTGATGGAGGAGCGATACTGGGAGAAGAAAAACCACTGACACAAAATGACATCTCAATCCATTGTCCTGACATGCTTGTAGTTCTTTAACTCTTGCTCTCAATTATATCTGGATTTAAGAGGGCAAAACAAGGGCTTATGCTGTAATGTTAATGGTTTTTTTGGTATCCGGGGAAAAATCAGTTGCAGGATCTTAGAAATGACTGCTTTTAAGACTTAGGGATTAATAGGTTTTTTTTCAGCATCAGTGGAACATGTCTCCCCCCGCCCAAATAAACCACAGGAAGAACCCCATTTTATAGGACAGAAATAGAACTGCTTTAGTTGTCAGGTAGGAATACAGAACCCCAACTATACCATTTCCTCTTCATCCCCATAACAGCCCCTGCAATGCCTCAAGCAGACCCCAAGGCTCAGTGGAGCAGGGGATGAAGACCCAATCTCAGCCCACCCCTGACCCAATTCTGGAAGCCTCTTAATAGCTTCCCTTCTCCCACCTCTGACCACTCACTTCCAGAGGGAAGTCTCCCAGCAGTCAGACCCCTGATCTAGCCTGCACTAGGACTGGAAAACACCTTCCACCTGATGACCTGAATTGGCTTTCCTGTCACTTTCATCCAAAGTCCCAGTTCTCCCTCAGGGACTGTAAGGAGCAAGTCTGGTTCCTCTTTCACGTGACTTACATAGCATATCTTTCTCTGGAGTCTCTTTTCCTGATGAAGCAGGCATGTAAACCTGTAATAAGTATGTAAATGAATGAATAAATGAAGAAAGAATGGAATGAATGGGTGGATCAAAGGTGGGAAAGGAAGAGAAAGAACAGTTGCATGAAGTACCCTGGCCCTTCTCTTCTGGACAGCCTCTAGCTTGAAACTGGTTCTCCTAAAAAGTGATGTGTAAGAAAACTGTAGCTTTTGAAACTAAACACAATATTCCAGAAAAACCTTAAACCAGTGTTTTTCAAATTGTGGGCAGTGACTCATGTGTGTAGTAGAAAAATCAATTTAATGGCTGTCAACCATCATTTTGCTTAATGAAAGAATAGAATAGAACAGAAAATGTCATCGTTTATCAACCAGCACTGAGGTTGGAAATTTTTTGGAGCACTTTTTTTTTTCAGTACACATACATATGCATGTGTATATGAGGACTGTCCAGAAAAAATCGAGCCATTGTCAATATAACAACAGTTACGTTGCTGGATACTTTCTGGACAACCCTCATATATGTAAGGGAGTGTGTATTGGGTCTTGATGTAAAAATGTGTTTTTTAGAAGCCAAAAAATGAAAGCCAGTGCTCAAATTTATTAATCAGACACCGCTATTATCCCCATTTCCAAATGAAAAAACAAGGCACAGATAAATTATTAACTTGCCTAAGGTCACACAACTGGTAAACAGCAGAACAGGGACTGGAACTGGATGGGGTAGGGGTGAGAGACAGCGTGACTCTACAAAACGGCCTCTGGAATAGATGAGCCGGCCTTACAGGCAGGTAAAGGGTAGTGTAGGACCAATCTCGGGCCTGGGGGGTTAGGGGGTATATCCAGCCAGGTTTTCCTTGCACGCATTAGATGCACATTCCCTTCGTCTTCACACACACCCAGAGCAAACACTAGTGAACATTAGCATTGAAAAGCCATTACATGGATTATTTTACAGTGAAGGATCACACTGTTGATGCATTGGATCATAAAAGAGGTCGAGTCCTATCTAATAGAATCAATTAATTCCTTCTTCCCTGGGCAGAGGGGTTCAACCAGCTATGTGAAGGCTGAGCAACTCTTAAGATTTGGTCCATATTTCTCTCTGAATGTTCAAAATGTGAGAGACATTTCAAAATCCTCATCAAGAGCAAAATTGACCTTGGTATTGGTGCCTGACAAGAAAATCAGCCCCTCCTTGATCCATGTCATGTATTCTGACATTCTTAATGTTCTATTCCTCTGGATAGACTCTAAGCCAAGTTGTCTAACCTGCAGGTTGCAGGCCACATGTGGCCCAGAACAGCTTTGAAGGAGGCCCAACACAAATTCATAAACTTTCTTGAAACAGGATGAGGGTTTTTTTGTGATTTTTTTGGTGATTTTTTTTTTAGCTCATCAGTTATTGTTAGAGTTAGTGTATGTTATGTGTGGCCCAAGACAATTCTTCTTCCAATGTGGCCCAGGGAAGCCAAAAGATTGGACATCCCTGCTAAACTTTTCACATCCCGAGTGCTTCATTGGACGAATGTTATCACCGTCTCTCAAATGTGTTACTCACATCCATCACCTCAGGATATCTCATCTTCCTCACTTGGGTGTCTCAAGGCTCCTCGTCACTGCTGACCACCAGGAAAGTTTTTTGTTTTTGTTTTTTAAGATTTATTTTTATTGTTTTTGACAGAGAGAGAAAGAGATACAGAGACAGAGAGAAGGGAGAGGGCCCAGAGCAGTCTCCATAGTTACACAACATTGGTTTTTCCACATAGTTTCATTCCACAGGTGGGCACGGGGCTGCACAGGGCAGGAACTGGGCCAAGGTCTCGCCCCGGTGAGAACTGAACTGAGGGTACTCCCCAGTTCAGCCTGTGGGTCTACATGGACCGGGGCTGGGATTCGATCCCCGGTCCCCAGGGCTGCAAAGTGAGCACTTAACCCACTGAGCCATCCCGCTTCCTCTCCCAGGCAAGTTTTTGGCAGCACTCTTGAGTTTACTCTGCTATAAAAGGAGGCCTGTAATTCTGATATGTGAGGAGCTGGGGTGGGGTCGGATTCCAGGCCTTGGCTGATTTACTCCCTCCCTTCTTTCTCAAAGCAATTCTTATAACAGCCAAATCTTATTTTTAAATTGAGTTTGTGGTTCTTTTCCCACAACTTGCTATGATCACCCTTTTTATGGGGGAAATCTGAAGAGTTAGACATGCCTTGACCTAAGTGAACCCATCCCTGTCAGCTCCCAATAATTCCTGCTTAAAAAAGGAACTTCTGGAATTTTGCCTGGGATTATCAGAAGCTCAAGGCGCCATATTTTTCCCAAGCTCAATCGAGGTATGTTTTTCCCCCTCTGTTTTTGGCTTTCTTCCTGGCACTTCTTCTCTCCCCAGAAGGGTCCCTGGAATGACCCATTCTGCCGCGGGGGTGCCTTGAACAAAGCAAAGGCAGTTGGGCAGCCAGGTCCCAGCTCAGCCTGGCCTGTGGCTGCCTGTGAGCCAGGATTGCTCTACTTCTCCGGTTTGAGAGTTTTCTCCTTGACAGAGAAGGCAGGTCCTTGGGGTTCTGTTCTGTTCTGTTCTGTAACGTGTTCTGTTATGTTCTGTGACATGTGGTGATGTTCTGTGAACATTAAGCCCTCCCCCCACTCTTTCTCTCTGGCTCTGAATGGGGTTCAGAACGCCTTCCATCTTCTTCACGTCTCGGCGTTTCAGGGAGGTGGGACTCCGCCACGCGTGGGAAGGCCTCATCGTTTCCGCAGTCCAGCCCATGACCGCAGGCTTGCTCTGAGGAGCCAGAGCAAGGGAGGAGCGTGGACAGGGCGGGGGTCTGCACAAGGCAGGGTCTGCTGGGCCAATGGGCATCAGTCACGACCAGGGCCGGATGCAGATCTGCGCTGAGGCCACTGTGTGCACTTTGGAGTCACTCAGGCC